>DVQM01001808.1:0-11203 GCA_018231645.1 Heliconius ricini | reverse complement strand
TATATATATATATATATAATGGAATTCAGGAATAGCTTGTCACGTTAGCTTCACGCTGTATCCCGCATAGCTTAGTGTTAAGACACTCCGTTATTACTTTGCATCCAATTGAAAATTATAGCGTGTTAAATGGTGTTAATTATTTCATAATTCCTAACTAAAATAAAATATGTTGATTCGATCAACAACCATTGCATAAATAATCAGAGATCTTCATCGTATTTTATTTTAGTTAGGAATTATGAAATAATAACTCACATGGATAATATTGATATATGAAAATATAAAAAAAATCTAATTTAAGTAAGAAAGTTGAAGCTAGTCGTGGCGTAGGGGCACAAGCGTGTGCCTGTTAACGTAACAGGTTGTTGGTTCGATTTTCATTCGAGGAATTGAATATTTTTTTTTATTTTTCCACTACGGCTCTTCTGCCGCTCAACACGCAATCCGTCCAGAATGCGGTGGATAGTGAGGAGTGCCTTAACACTTTGCTTCTTCTGCCTACTCTAGTATGTATGGGATACAGCACGAAACTGAAGAATATCTATTGGATGAGTTTTCATTTTCAGACGAAACCTAGTATCCCGTCTAATTTTTGAGACATTACATATTGAGTGGAAATCAACGTCAATCACGATTTTTGTCTTGCTACTAGAGCGAGGAATAGAAAAAATCCATTATTTTAAATGGAAATTGAACTAATGAAACACAGCCAATACATTTCCAGTCCTCGATGCGAATGACTAAAAAACTTCAATAACTCTAACCAAACTAAACCCATGAAAAATAAAGGAAACCACGAAGATAAAATTACGCTGTATAGTAATTGCGTACCACCGTAATAATTAAACCAAAGGGCCCAATAGGCAATTTCCTTTTCCAGTGTTCCTAGAATTGGAATCGACAAAGTTTAGAACTTAGTCTTTCTCAAGTCAAACAGTTGATGGAAATGTTTCTTGAATATTGTATCAAATGTACCGCAGATATAGTGGTGTGGTTGCGACATGTCACATTAAACGATGGGTGTGGGTTTGATTAATTAAACTTTTTTGTCTTTATATTGTATCCTTCTTATAGCAGTGCTGGAAATGTGAACCTTGAGATATTACGTTCCGTCAAAATTCTAATTATAAAATTTAAATATAATTATAAAAGAAAATCTCATTCTATTCTTGTTAATGATTTTTTTATATATTTTTTCATAATTAGTAACTTTATCTGCTGCCGTCCCTCTCGCATAACGGAATTGATATCGCCGGGACGAGAAAGCCACCGTCTTGGCCTCAGGCAAATATGCAATTTGAAACCAAGTAATCATGAGCGTTGATTTAATTCTGTTTACTTTAAAGCTATATCTGTGTGTAATTACATTTTTTTTAATTTTTTAAAGTCCGATTCCACACTTAGAAAAGAGAAGAGAACCGACCAGGAGATTTCCAGGAGGCGCGAGTTTAAGTCCGCTACGTTCAAATTTTTATAAGATTTCTAAATAAGTATTTTTTCCTTATAACTTCATGTTGCATTCCCCATATGGTAGAGTAGGCAAGGAGAACCTAGTCTTAAGACACTGGAAAAATGAGATGAACGGATTCTTCACTTTTCTCCGTTGGGGAAAGTTAACATCGCACTTTGCTTTGTTACTACAGTGAGCGACAGAAATAATTTACCGCTTTTTACTTTTACTTTCAAATAATTTAGACTAACATTATTAATCACGCTGCTCCTTTACAGGAGTACCAAAACATCCAATGACCCTTGGTGGTTGTGGTATTCAGCGGCAGGGTAACTAGAAGGAACGTAGGTTTAAAACACTATTTTCCCGATTTTTTGCCGAATCACAGAGGCATTATTTGTAGGAACTCAACGCCGCGTTTTACCTCGACACAAGAGCAAATAAATAAAAATATTTAATAATTAATCTCTTCGAGTGGTGATTGAACCCACAACCACTCGCGTATACAGCAATCCGCTAGAGGTCCTGTGCCACGACTGGCCTCAAGAAGTATAGATTATGTATAAATTACTTTTACTAAGGTAATCGAGTATTTTCTTAGATAGATCACATATGGTTTTCTTGGAATTTATACGGTTATCGAAAGGAAAAACGGAATATACCATTTTCCGTCCTAATTTCCTCTCTTTTAAAGAGTTTAATTATCAATATATTATCTCACAATTGAAGCTCGAAGTAAATATTTGAATAATGAACCTATTAAATTTATATGTGTAATTTATAATTTAAAAGACGAATGGTTTTATATAAAGCATAAATCAAAATCACACTTGGCCTTCGATATAAATTGTCTCTCGATTACCAAAAGAAATGTTGTTTTAATGAGTTTAACGCCGTGATTGCCACATATATTTATTATTAATAACATTCATAATTATAGCTTCACACTGTTTACAGTAGGGTAGAGGGCGGGAACCCACTCTAATGTTTTCAAGACATTTCGTGTTAAATAGCGGAACTCATCGTCTTTCAACCAATGCGCCACGACGGTTTCCTTAAAGAAAATTGTAACGAATTTCTATTTAAAATTCACTTTAAAATATTGAAGTCACCTTAAAATTCGGAATGAAATAAAATTGACAACATTAATCTTACCTTGATTTTAATGATAAAGGTGACTCAAGATTTATATTCTATCCATTACACGAAGTAGTATTTTTTTTAATTTTAATACGGTGATATTGGAAATTAACTAACATACCTTAACCTTCGCTACCTAGTCATTACAATAATTATAAATTAAAATTTAAGAAAAAATATTTGAAATGCAAATTTATATTTCTAAATTAATGTTATTAACAAGACGGTCGTGCCGCAGACACAGAACAGTGCGACTGTTAACGCGACGGTTGTGGGTTCAATTCTCACTGAATGAAACACTGTATATTGTCAATCTCCGCTCCGTTAACGAGGCAAAGGGCGACGTTAAGTTCCGCCACGTAAATTAAATAATAGGGTTCATACCAAAACGATCAAGTTTTATATAATTCAAACAATTAAATCCAAATTTTTGCTTTAAAAAATCAAATTTACACCACAAATTTATTATTAATGGATTTCATTAAAAATTTGATACCTTAAGAAATAAAAGGAAAAAAACAACTTAAAAGAATTGTACATTCTATTCTATCTTGAAAAATATTAAAAAGAGGATATTCCTTTAGCAGGAAATTGAAGAAGACCGAGTAAACAACCCAAATTGAAATCCTGACTCGCCCTTAAAGAGAAATGTACCGTTGAATATCTAAGAAGCTATGTTATAAGGTTACGTCGTAGTAACGGATTGTAAAATGTTCTGTTCCCGATCTAAGGAAGGTTATTTTTTTTACCTGTTTTAATTTATAGTTAAGCACAGTGCGGAGTTGACTTCCGTTAAATATCTAGGAAATTTGACAGTATTGATATAATGAATTAGGTCAAGATTGGACTAAATCTATATACTTTCAACATTTATAATGTGTTGTTTCACATTTAGAGATAAAATTATGTAATAAGAACACGTTATATTTTTATATGTTTTCTAATATAAAAGCATTTAAAAATAAATACTAATATAATATAATAATACTTATATAACATTTGATTTTAAGCGAAAATTGTATCTCCGTTGAATATCTAAGAAATAATTTAACAAGGTTACAGGAACAAGTGGGAGCTCTGCTATGCAACGTATTTCTTAGAGTTCAGTATCTATCATACCTTCCTGTCAACAGCAAGTGAATTTACTTGACATTTTCAATATAAGAATACAAAAGTTTTTGTAGCTTCACACGTTATTCCACAAAAATCAGAGTAGCCAGAGAGAACCTGGTGTTAATTAATTCTGTTCTCGAAAATCCATCCAATTTTAATTTAAGACATTATGCTAATATTAAATAAAAATGTGTTAAATTATGTATATTGTTTTTAAAACATTTAAGACAATCGTGACGAATACGACAAAAGCAAGCAACTGGTAGTTTGTAGGTTCGATTCCCACTCATTAGCAATAATTATTTCATATTTTTATTTACTTGCCCTGGTAACGTGCCAAAATATGTTAATGAATTCCACCACTCAATATGCAATGCCTCCAGAATTAGGAACAAAGTAGACAGCAGTGTCTTGATGGGAACGGAATGTTTTTAAAACTTAATGAATAATTAGCAAGGCAGTGAAACTATATTATGAAAAAAAATATTGAATCCAGTTTCCAAAATTCTAAATATGTATATATATATAGTTATACAAGAATTGCTCCTTTGCAGATTAATAGAGTATAATGTGAACCCACTACTATATTATATGATGTTCACAGTACTAAAAATCAAATCAAAATTACATTAGCTTCACGCTATATTCCGCACACAGCAGGGTAGGCAGTGGGAACCTAGGGTTAAGATACTCCATTCTCCTTTTTCCGCTGAAGTCTGGAAGCATTGCGTGTTAAATGGCGGAACTCAACGCTGCGCTTTGCCTCGGCACCATAGCAAAGAAATGAAAATATGCATTTAAATAAATATTTCATGTCCTAGAGTGTGGATCGCACCCTCAACAAGTCGATTTTGTCACACTTTGTGCCTCTGCACCACGACAGTACTAATAATGTCGTAATGAAATAGGGCTCCACTATCTAGTTAGCCAACGAAAAAAATTTAAACCATATAAAAAGAGCCCCTTTCGAACCCCTTAAAAGCGAAGCTCGACCAGTCCTAAACAAATGTATAAAGTATACAGAACCCTTTGTACGTAACACCGTTTTTGCGTTTGACCTGTTTTATTATAACTACGGTCCTGTACGGTTGTTCAGTGTGTAAACAAAATAGAATTGTGTATACTCTACCACGTTTTTTAAACTTTTAACAATATAAACGTAGGTTTCGTTTTATGTATTTTTTTTAGAGCTTCACGCGTTTTCTTGCATAGCAGGGTACACAGTGCTAAGACACTCCGTTTCCCACCTGCCCAATTTTCGAGCCATGTTGCTCGGGACGTATTAAGCGGCGAAACTCAACGCTGCGATTCCTTATATAATTAGAACTACGACATGAAAATTGTCAATCCCACCTGTTGGGAACCCAACCGATAACCGTCTCATTTACAGTCAGGCGTGCTACTGCGGCCTATTTTTCTTCTTATATCATTTGTTATATCTCTACAAGTAAATAAAAAATAAGATAATGTGAGAATAAGATTAATACAACCTTGCAGTGTAAACTGCAAGAGCAATGCATGCCTAGTATGTAATTTACGTAATCTTCATATATCAACAACGTACCGCGTGAAACACGATACGCAGAGGGAACCTAGTGTTAAGATACTCCGTTCCCCACTCTCCACCGAGGCAGTGCGTGTTGCGAGACTGAACTCAACGCTTTGTCACCACGTTTCGGAATCAAGCCCACAACCGTTACAGTCACACACTTGTGCTCCTGGACTACGACATCCTCAATAATATCATCCTCATACATCGTTGATTACAATATAATGAGGCCATCGTGGCGCAGAATTAGAGCTTCGATTATAAACGCGTTTATTGTGGGTTCTTTTCCATATTCAATGTCTGTTAAGCAAAATGTGACATTGAGTTCCAGTTCCTTAGCAGTGTAGACAGGGGGAAACTTGGAAACCTAGTACTATGACTCTCCATGCCCATTAAGACAATTTCGTTACCCACCTTCCACTTTGTTTGGGTGGCATTGCTTGTTGAGTGCCTCCCTTCCACAGAAAAGAAAATGAAAAAGTTCAACATTTAATTTCCATAAACGGAAATCGAACCCATATCCTATCTAGGTTTTACACTTTTGGCCCTGTGCCAGGACTGGTCTCAATACTTCTCCAGCAGCAAAAACCTATTTTTTATCTCTATGAATAAATATTTAGTTAAATTTATATTTTCATTTCTTCGCAGTTCTGCCACTTAACACGCAATGCCTCCAGAACTCAGTAGAAAGTGGGGAACGGAGTATCTTAACAATACGTTCCCTCTGCCTACCCTGCTATTTACGGGATACAGCGTGGAGCTGATTTTTTTTATTATCGTTATATAAATTTACAAATTTACAACAGATACAAACGGTACATTAATTCTATTGCATTATAATAAATATTTCTTCCATATTTCCTGTAATTTTACCGCCGTCGTATCGAATTCTGGTATAATAATGGAATTAAGTGTAGATCTCTCAAAGCAATGGATGCTTTAAAATTCGCTATTACATTACATTTATAATTTAATTAATTATCATATAATTATATATATATTTTAAATATTATTTATTTAAGGTAAAATATGGCAAAGGGCCAGTCGTGGCGAAGGGGTACAAAGTGTGCTGTGTGTTCCCACTTGAAAACCGCCACCCACCGGCGTTGCACGCACACGCAATGCCTCTTGAATTCGGCGGTAAGTAGAGAACGGATTGTCTTAACAGTTAGCTCTCTCTGCCCATTCTGCTGTGCGGAATATAGCGTGAATATCATTTTAAATTTATTGTGTTTTATTTTTTTTATGTAGCTTATACTATTTTTCATAAAGAAATAATTTTTAGACACTCCTATCTACACTTTCTGGCACGTCCCCAATTTTTGGTCCTATAAGCGGTAGAAAGAAGAAATTACAATAATTTAAATATAATTATTCCCCTGAATGGATATCAAACCCACAACTAACGTGTTTACAATCAAACCCTCTGCCCCTTCTGTGACACGGCAGTTTTAAAATTCATAAATTCAAGTTTACTATTTTAATTTTAATGTTCTCTGAAGCATTTAACACCAGCGCCATACCGACTTCAGAACCGAAAGGTTAATTAAACTCCAATATTTCTTGATATAACAAAAATTAATTGCATCCAGGAATTTATATAAAACGATTCTTCTTCCGCAGTGACAGGCTTTAGACTTAGTTGTGGTTTAAGTTATAAGCGATTCTTAACTATTTTGCTTGAAAAATTACTACCGCTTGTAGATGGCGGATTTCTCTGTTTTTAGACAATAACGTTATTTGTTTTACTTAGTACGCGTATTTTTCTGGTGATTGATGTTCGTAGACCTGAAAACGTTGGTTGTCGTGGCGTATAATAAAATGCTAAAATTCATATTAAAACTATAAGTATTATGCATAGCTGTAAGAGTTTATATATCTTTTTATAATTTATGTTAGTAATAAATATTATTTAATTAATAAAATAATATGTAGCAGGGTAGGCAAAGAATCTAGTGTTAAGTCACTACCTAGTTTACAAGATTGTGTTGGTTCGTCTTCGACATTCAAAGCTGCACTTTATGTACTTACCAGATTCTTATAATAATAATCATGAAAAATATTACTAATAATAGTTATTAAATCAAATCAAACAACAGGGAAACAGCTTCAAGCTGTATCCCGCACACAGCAGGGTAAGCAGAAGGAACCTAGTGTTATGACACTCCATTCTCCAATTTCTGCCGAATTCTCGAGGCATTTCGTGTTGAGTGGCAGAAATCAAAGCCGCGCTTAGCCTTGACACCAGAGCGAAGAAATGGAAATATAAATTTTAGTAAATATTTCATCTCTTAGAATGGGGATCGAACCCACAACCAGTCGGATATACAATCACACTTCGTGCTACTGCGCCACGACTGGCCTCAATTAATAAATAACTTAATGATTCTAAATATTTATTTTATTACTCGCTTATTCCTCCAAATTGGACTACACAACAAATATTCGATGCCAAAAGCTTCTGTCAGCGTTACGATAAAGCGAGTATAATAGGATGAGAGAGTTCGAAATCTAACTAGATCGATTTAATACATAATCTCCAATAAACGTAGGTGTATGTCTAACTAAAGAGCTTTCAACATTTGACTTAAATTGAGCTCCAATAGTTGTTAGCTTTTATAGTTATTAGTGGAAGGATTTTGTATTGAATAAAATTTTAAAAATATTGCCTTCTGGGTCGGTAGTATTAGTAGTCTAAAGGACTGACAATACTGACATTTCTATGTGTTCTACTCCACTAATCTCTACCTCAAATGCCTGTAATGCATCAGTAGTTTAATTGCTATAATACAGGATTGTGGGTGGCGGTGTTCACTTACCATGAAGTCTGTTGCCTAGTTTTTTTTATGAAAAATAATGTAATTTAAAAAATATAAAACCGATGATAAATTGGCATAAAACAAAACAGCCAGTGAACTCAAAAGGAACAATACATTTATCTAAGGTACGATGAAAACTACCTACCTAAGATAGTAAACCCGTATTTTTTTCTTAATTTCTCCATATTTCTAAAACTACTGAAGTGATATTAATTGTACTTATACTATTCCTTATGTTTTAGTCTACTTAGCTTGAATTAAAAAGAATTATCTCGATGTCTTTTAGTTTAAGAGAAATTTGAAGACAAACATACACTTTCCAAATTAAGAACACGTGTTTGGAAGCCTAAATGACTGACTTCAAGTGGATGTTTGAAATACTTACAAAGCCACATTTAATGAAATTTAGACTCGTTGGAATATGTCTAAATAAAATTTAAAAAGGTCATCTTGACATACCTTTTAGTTTCTAGGAAATTAGCGGACAAACACATGTTCTTTTTCAGAAGTTTGTAAAAAATATGACTATTTTTGTGGCTTGAAATAACTAACCAGACCGGTTGTTCTCTGTTCCGCTCTGTCTTACTAAATTAATTGAATGTTACCTATCTTTACAGACCGATTTTAGAAATAATCTCCAATAAACGTGGGCGTGCATACAACTAATGACATTTCAAGTTTTATCTTAAGCAAATTAACCTTATTAGTCTTCATTAGAAATTACTTATAATATAAGAGACTTGTACTTTTATTAATAAATAATAATAATCAGCTTCACGCTGTATCTCGCACACAGCAGGGTATGTAGAGGGAACCTAGTGTACCTAGTGTTAAGGCACTCCGTTCCCCACTTTCTGCCAAATTCTGGAGGGATTGCGTGTTAAGTGGCAGAACTCAACGCCGCGCTTTGCCTTGACACCAGCAAGGAAATGTTAATGTAAATTGAAGTAAATATTTCATCTCCTCGAGAGGGAATCGAACCCACAACCAGTCGGTGTGACAGTCACACTTTGTATCACTGCGCCACGACTGGCCTCATTAATTTTAAATTAAAGAAAAGTGAATTTTAAAGTAAATTACAAAGTATATAGTCATTAAATATGCTAAACTATTATTTATAAGACAAAATTAAATTTCTATTATTATCATTTTTTTATATTTGTTACACAGTATTTATAAAATATAACGAAGTTATGCCATAGTTAATTTTTATCAAAAAAAACTGACTTCAATCCGTATCCGCTTACCATAATCAACTAGACTCCCATCAAACTACCCTTGAAAATTTAAAACTTATGTAAACTCAAGGATAACTTAGTCAAAATGAAAACAAAAAAAAACACACCGAAAGCACCAGCTTTCAAACAAAAAAGAATCATCAAAATCGGTTCACCCAGTCAAAAGTTCTGAGGTACCAAACATTAAAAATAATACAGTCGAATCGATTGTTTATGTTAATGTCACTCTATAAGATACATAAATCTCATAAAGGTAAAAAAAGAACATAAAATAATGAAAAGTATCTTCACATAGTGTTAAGAAACTCTTTTCTCAACTATATTAGCCCAATTTTTGAGATATTGCGGATTGAGAGATGAGATCGAACAGACACAGACAGACAGTTTCGTTTCCCGTTTGCTACTGGATGACGTTACGTTACGAGGAATTTAAATATTTAATATTTTCGAGCGAACCCGCAACCTCTCGTGTTTACAGTAAGTGGCGCACTTGCACTTCGGCGCCACGATTGGCCTCAAACAGTTATTTTAATCACTTATTAAAAGATCTAAAAATAGAACTTTTAGTTCTGTAATCACCAGAAAACTAACTAAACTTCCAGCACAAAGGCAATTCTAACTGCATTTTAGACGTAGCAATTTACTTTATTGCATCTCCATTTCGGGTATCTCGTTAACCTTTACCCAGGTTGATCTTGAAAAAACTCGAATTGTGTTTCTGGTAGGAAAGTTAAAATACAAAAAGTTATAGACCAAGTCGTCAGAAACGAACTGTTCTACAAATGGTTCCGTATCATTTTTAATGATAAAATTTAAAAAAGCCGCATTATAAACAATAGTTATAATTTTCCAATTTCATATATATAGTTGTTATTGGCTTTTTACAAATGAAAATGAAATTGAAATTAATAAACTTATTTACAAATTTCTTTGAGTAAGAATAGAAAGCACATCAATCATTATACCGCTTAAAGTCGCTCAGTTGTGCCCTTGCGCCATGACTGGCCTAAGCAAGCACTAATTTTGAAATTGAATTTAAGTGACCACACCTTATATATAGTTTTTAGTTACAAGTAGAAATCATATGACGATAGAGATTCTAGTTTTAAGCTCATTTTCTACTTAATTTTCTATACATAAGGGGCGATCTTGTAACATAAGAGATGAAATGAAAATATTTTATTCCTACTTTTAATATAATTTATAAAATCCTATCGAAACAATCAGCCAAAACCGATATCTTTACCTCGAATAAGAATCTAAACTACAACCGTTGCGTTTACATTAAGATAATTAGAATTTTAGTTTTGTCCTATGTAACGATTTAGCCTTAATTACGTGTTACACTTAGGCAAACCCACAAGTAGTACACTAGCACTATATAAAATAAAATATAATCTTTCTCGTTTGCACCGTTCCAGCTTTATTATATTACAGAAACCTTTTGAAAAGTGGTCAAAGGCAAATCTGTTATATAAGCAGTTAAAATTTGCATTTCATAAAGGCTCAATTTAGATTTACATGTTTTAATAGAGCAAGTTGTTGCTAGCACCATTGAAAAAAGTTCAACGATCTCCAGTTGAATTCAGTATAGTATAGTTCAGTCTAATCAAGTGTTATTTAGAATATGCAGGGAGTGTAGTGATAAATCACTCAATCCTTGTTATAGTGATATGATATTTCGTATATATTGTATATTCAAGAACTCTAAGGCCGTCTAAGCGCAGGGAAATAAGGATGCCTCTTTAAGCGCAATGGTTGTGAGTTTGATTTCGATTCGATCGATTAAGGTTGATTTGGCGAAGCAGTACAGCGTCTGAATGTAAATGTTATGGGATCGATCCCCACTCGGGACAATCATGAAATATATATATATATATATATATATATA
>DVQM01001807.1:0-11206 GCA_018231645.1 Heliconius ricini | reverse complement strand
AGGTTCCCTCTGTCTACCCTGCTGTGTGCGGGATATAGCGTGAAGCTATTTTTTTATTTTTTTTTATGTTTTTAATCTCTGTATAATACCGTAACGCTGTTTTCGTAGCCTCTTCTAAAGATCTACTAAGGTGTCTCCATTTGTCACGTCGGCGGATCATTTAGTTGATACTTTACAGACGTTGCTTGAGTGATTACGGACAACCGAGTGAGTGGACGCTGGAGACAATATACGAGTGTATCATATTGTGCTAATGATATCTGTGTTATATAGATATGGTTACCCAAAATATGTTTTATTGTGGGTATCTTATTACTATTAATCATCGCAGCAGAAAATAATGTTAGGAAACTACGTGGCCAACGCACCGCCTAATATTTGAGACAATGAGTAGTGGAACTCAACGCCGCGTTAATACATTTATCTTGTATATTTGCAAATTAGGGTTATTATGATGGATAATATTATCTAGGGTTCTGTGAGGTTCCGTACCGTTATTTATAAAAGCAGCCTTAAATATTTATTTTATTCATTTTTATTGTCATAGCGGCAACAAAGATATATCAACTGTGAAAATTTCAACTGTCTATCACAGTTTATGAGATACAGCCTGCTCATAGACAATCTCAATATTTAAAACTAGGAAGTAAGCATAAAAGATGCTTGGTCACGGCCACAATCTGTATCCAGTGGGAAAACAGCAGCTGAGGTGTCTAAACGCCGATGACATGGCGGAATGCGCAGCTTCACAGCTTTATTGCGGTTCTTATGTTATTTCTTTGTATTTAACTACCGATGAACTTTGTGCTGTGGAAATAATAATGTGATTCTATAATATAGAAGTAAATAACAAAATCACGCTTTTCTATAAAGTTTTAAGAATTTATAACTTAGCACGTATAAAAAACAAAGCCATATTGCATATATTCAAATTAAGAACATTTGTATTTTAAAAATATAAAATATCTTAAATAAGATTAGAACCCACATTCATAACGCGTATTCGTTTGTAACTATTTCAAGATACTGTTATACAACATTTTTATTTACTATTTATAATTCTGTTAAATTTTAAACCTTAGTAAATAAAAAATAGGAAGTCAATACTTAGAATTTAGAGAGAGAGTGCCTAGTGTTAAAACACTCCGTTACCCCTCTACTCAATTTTCGAGGAATTGAATTCCACTATCCAGCACGTGCGCCGCGCAGTACGAAAATAATTCATTCCCTCTAGTAGGAGTTGAACCCACGACAATAATGATTTTTTGGTCAAATGCATTACCAATGCGGTCTAAACTTTCTTATAAAAAAGTAAAAATAAATATTATATTTTGTTAACAACATCTAACCACTTATTTCAACTTTGAAATTGAAAACAGGAAGTATTTCAAAATTTTACATAAAATTTGTCTTTCATCCTGACAAAATGGTTTCACAACACAATCAGCAAAAGTAAAAGGTTGCTCCCAACAAAAACATAGAGCATTTTCATTGAAAATAGATGAATCGCTTAAATATTTCACGCTATCGTTTATTTAGCCACATGCAAAAATGAAAAAAATGAGTTGTTTAAGAAAACTTATTAACTGCGTTTTACCATTTCATTTGTATATATTTATTGAAAATATATAGATACCTACATGCATAAATGGAGAATGGCTATAATTGATTTAATAAATATTTACATCCATATTTTATAATATTTAATGCACTATTTTATAATATCTATTTTAATTTTTTAATATTTATAATAGATTTTTTTATACATTATAAATAAAATGGTTGAGGTTGTTGCAACACATTTAAACTAAATCATATAAGACACGAAAAATATAATAAAAAAATTGAATCGGCATAGATAATAAATGTCTCAATTTATATGTAACAGGAAATGCAATATATTGAATTGTTGTATCTACAAATGTTTGAAAAAAATTCTTCGGCAATATTATTGTTAACATGTTACTCACGCCATCTATTAGGAATCTATAAAAAATGAAAGTGAATATTATTAACAAAGATTGATAGCAACAAAGTATATTTAAAAATATACATAATACTCGTTCTTTTAAACTTAAAACGTAATATTTACACAAGCTGATATTCTTATTTTTTTTTAAATAAAACGAACATGATATTTTAAAGATGGCAATATAATTGTCATAATATGTAAAGTGTCACAATATTTTGACTTTTAGTGTTTGACAGATAATAACGCGCGGTATCGCGGCGAAATAACCTAAAAGTGTTTCCTTTGCAATTCATTTTCCCAATTAAAAATAATACTATTAACAATATACTTTATTTATTTAAATATGTTGTAATTTATATATGTTCAACTGTGGTTGAAAGTTGTGATAAATGGCTTACTTTTAAAGTGTTTACAAAAATAAACAAAGTTAAATTTACAAGAAAACAAATATTAAATGCTTATAAAAAATATTATTAAGTATTTATTACGCACATAATTATAAATATTTATTGTTATAGTTTATGTATAATATGGTGTAACATTTTATAAAATAAATTTGAAACATTTTCAATTAAAATTTTATTAATATAATTAAACTTTAATACACTAAACAAATAAAATATATTTCTCATGAGTCATTATATATCATACTTACTTAGCATTAAACGCAAAATAGTAACAAAACTATCACTTCCTATAACTTATAGAACTTCCAAATTTTTCAATTGCTTCAAGATGGCAAGTGTATGTGATAAAATTAAAAGTGAGTCAGATCTGGACGAAAATCCAGTAAAAAAGCTAAAATTGACTGAAAATGAAAATGGTGTTAAAAGGACTGTAGCAACTATGTGTGGGGCTTGGAGGCCAGAGGAAGAAGATGGAGGTCTTATTTTTGTGTTTAAGAATAGAACTCCAGCATTAAGCCCTGATCCTACGAAGGAATGTGATTATCCAGAGAACATAGAAGATTTCTGGGAGGGGAGTCTTGTTAACATCAATGATATACAGGTAATTTTGCTTATACATAAAAAAAATATAGTAATATATTGTTTCAAAATACTCCATCTTATACTGTAAGCAAAAATCTTACAGCCTGTAAGTTGTGTTGTGAAACTCAATGCTATTAAATTAAAAATACCAGAGCGGGAAAATGATAAAAAAAATATCTTGAGAGTTTATTTGAGAAAATTATATTAATATTATTTTTATTATGTTGAAAATAAAGGTTACCTATCATTTTATGTGGGATATATAATTCAAATGCTTTTTATATTCATTATAATTTGTTTTTATTTAAACTCCTTAGTACTTTTAAAGTTTTTACAAATTCTGATAAACGATTTTTTCAACTTTTAAATCAGCGCCATCTATTAAAGTAAATTAGAACTAGGTAGCATAATTATTCGTAGTGGTTGTGTACAGAACTTAGGGATAGCACTTTTGTATGTAATGCTGAACTAAATATATTTCCTACTTCATAGATGGCGCTGTAATAAAATTATTTTATATAAACAAAGACATGACAACTTACATGTAAATAAAAAAAAGAATAATAATATTTTAACCGCTTTATCTAAGTGAATGTAAATGTAAGAAAAACCTATTTATTATTACTTACTTAAAATGTTTGCGTGATGGGCATTAATACATTGATAGCCGACTGCGGCGAAGCTGAAAATGAGGGTTAAGGTTTTAGCGCGTTTGTATGAATGTCCGTTCTTTTGTTCCCTTGTAACCACCTGTTAAGCCAGTGAACCGGTTTTGATAAATGACACGTCGTTGGATTTATTTTGGCGGTGCAAGTGTTTTTAGATATATTCATTTGGCTGGGTTGTGCAGAAGGATTTTTTTATTTGTTGATAATTCGGTTGTTTGTATATACTATAATAATACGCATTTATAAACTCATATAAGTTTGGCTTGACCCAAGATTTTTTTATAATGAATATAATATTTTCACTTATTTATTTCCTTGTTTTACCGACCAAAGCAAAGCACTTTTTATGTTACATTAGATCTTTTGTTATTAAATTTCTTTTAGATTATAAGGTACAAATAGAAAATCTAGTTACAGATAACTTCGTCCTCCGTGCAGTCCATTAAACGTTATAGGATATATCACGCTAATAGTTTTGAACTAACCGACCGACCATAAAGTGGCATATACAAATATACTCTTACCTAGTAATGACCACTTTAGTACGAGGGCGAAGCCGGAAGCTGGTACCTATATTATAAGTTGGCCATTTTCCTTCCCGAACAATAGAAAATACTTTTCTTAATGTGAATTTATATAATAAATAACTATAAACATTTCTTTTCTTTCTCATATTATGTACTAGTTAAGTGCAAGAGAAAACCAATACTGTGTTCTAATAAAGTTGATAAAAGTCTAAAAGCCCGCTGCGAGCGCACCATGACGTCGCTGGTTTCGTTCTAATGAAAACCTCGTGTGACTTTAGTTTGCTATTTTTATGTATTTATAAATCAATTTTATATTTTTATAAGTGAAACATAATTATTGTTTGTTTTTTTTGTCATTTTTTGGTTCGGTTCCCGCTTGGTGGTAAGATATTTAAACTACTCGGTGAGAAGTTCAGGTGGCTCTAGGGGATGGAACCTACACTAGTCCTATACTATTACAATCAGATCGTGACATAATATATTTTATAGATTAATCACGGTTATTGAATATTATTGTACTCATCCAATAGTATTAACCCATTTATTTCTGTTTTGGTTTACGCATTTTGATTAAAAACCAAGTGATACTTGAACCATTTTTAAACGAATTTGTTCCGTTAATGAGAGTTACTTAATTAATTTTCCGTTTCGCTTGTTAATATAAAAGCGATTTGATCCTCCTTTGTTTTATTCATTGCGGCTTAAAATTTTAAGCGCTCGGTTGGTTTCAGACGAGCTGAGGCAGCAAACTTATCAAATGTTGCCATCCAAAGTAACTTATCTGATGATGAATTGATTTTTTGAAGTCAATCTAAGACTCGTAATTGGAAGTCGAATGTTTGAACGGAAAGGATTTGTACAAAATTGTCGAAATTTGCCGGAATATTTTGTGATATTTGACCTTTCTATTAACAGTAATTCTATTAACGCGACTGGTTGTGGGTTCTATATTTACGCGAGGAAATTGAATATTTAGTAAAATTTATATTTATATTTCTTCGCTCTGGTGTCGGGGTAAATCACGGCGTTGAGTTAGCGCCACTCAACATGCAATGGTTCCAGAATTCGGCGGAAAGTAGTGAGGCGGCGGAGTATCTTAACACTAGGCCTTCCCTCTGCCTACACCAATGTGTCAAGAATACAGCATGTAGCTGATTTTTTTTTTCCGATAACCTCAAGTTTTTGTAATCGGTGATTTTGAGATACATGTAAACTACAGTGCATTCAATTCATATTCACATTTTTCATCTGCATTTGTATCTCTGACAGAATTAAAAAGAAATAACGAGATTCATTATTAATATTGACATACATTCAAGCAATGTAGCAGTCTTCAGGCATACGGTCTATGAAACATCACTTAGTCACCGTTAGTCCGAAATGTAGTTGAAAAGACCCTAAGTCCGGATTACTCGTCCATGATAAATGAAACCACGGAACCCAAAAACATTCGTGATTCGTTGAATACGAAATTAATGACGGATTAGAACGGATTTCGCTAGTTGCATTCGACAGCGCTAATAGGGATTTACCGTTTCCTCTAGGGTTACAGAATCTTTTTCGTGCCATGCCCGACTTTAACCTTCCTAAAATTTTTAATACCCCCTTATTATAAAAATGAAATCAAATACTTATCAATTTTATCTATACAACATATATGCATATTAAATCAACGAACTATTACAACAGTTTTGATGGACACTTATTTCAAATTAACACCAACTGAATGAAGTCAAACACTACGTTGCGATGGGCCTGTGGTCTCCTTGAAGACTCCAATCACCCAGTTGATATTTTGATCTCGTCAAACGAAATTATACCTAATAATTATTTACGGCAACTATTTAAGAATTTGCCTTTTTTTGTTAAACTTGGCACCGATGAGCAAGCGAAAGGGTTAAAGTTGTACGCAGTTCATTTATGAATACGCACCTTTAACTATCATATTTGAAAATATTTTTATTATAATGGTAAGTAGAGTTAAATCTCTGTTTTATAATTTAATTATGGCGTTTGCAACGTATCAGTTGAGGACACTTATGACAACGTCTCGTTGTATGGAGAACATACGAAAGTTGCGTGGTAAAAAGAGGATAATCTTACACAAAAGGAACATGCTTGTGAAAACGAGATTCAGTTAAATTTCTGCTTTCACGTATAAAATCTGTCCATCAAAGCGATAATTTCTAAAATGACGGATAAACTGTAAAATTACTTAACAGACAGTAGTGTAAAGCAAAAACATAAACATTCATCCTGCTTCACACTTTTTCTTTGTTCGACCGCACTAAGCTGTAGTACACTAACGAGACTAAAACGTAGACTAGACAGTTGGTGCTTGCGTTGACGGTACGGGTAGGACTGTGGCTATTTTGAAAGTCCTATAAGATAGGCCTTTTTTGCACTAATAATCCGAAATATATGTAAAAATAAATAAAGACTTAATATTAAGAATTAGGTAATTTAATTAAAGCGGCTACGGTGTGCTGGTTTTAAAAGTATAATTTCGTTAAGAGCCTCTATAAAGGTTGTTTAACTTTGAGAAAATATTTTTAGGTCTGGGAGTTATATTTATATTTAATAATAATTTTAATACTTTAGATACGTTTAAGTATAAAAAAGAGTTTAATTGAACTTTATATAGGTATTGTACTCTTACTATAATAAGATATTTCACAAATTCAATAATCTTTTTTTGCTTATTAACAAGGGAAATTTACTCCTCAATATTTTTAGTAACCTTAAGTTAAATTTATTAAGTATCATATATGAAAAATTGAACAAGAATAGTGACAAATCACTAAGTAGTGATCTTCTCTCTCTGCACCTCTCCAAGGTTCAGAACAAATAATGCTTTGTAATCATTAAACGAAATTCACAAAGCGTTAGTTGTAAACGTTCATAATTGTAATACGACAATTCTTTCAAAATGCTAAATAAGTTCCTTGAAAAATTCTATCAATTTACATCTCGAGCGACACCGATTTGAATCAAACCATTTGGTGACGCGTAAATTTTTCTTATTCGCTAACCGTGAGACACCTGGCGGAATAAAATTTTCAATTGGCAATGTCATTTGTATGGAAAATGTTTGGGCTAAATCGGTGGGATCGAAATTTTCTTTTTGAACTTTGATCTTTGATAATTTGTTACTTTTTTCAATCTTTTATTTAACTTGTCGTGTTATTTGGTGTAAGTGAAATCTTGTAATGTCAATGTAACCCAATTCCTGGTATCCAAAAAGTACAAAAAGAAAATAAAATAAATAAATGAAAATGGTACTTTCAAAGCTTTAGAGAATGTATGTATGTATTACTTTAAACAAGCGCAGAAATTGCTACGTATACCATACGAATTCTTCGCTCTGTGCGTTGACGAAAATTGCCAACATTCCGCAAAACTGGAAAATTCTTGAGACAACTTCGAGAACATTCTGTTATCATCATTTTGATAGTCTTTTAGACTTTTTAAGTGCGCGTGTAAAATTTGGCTTAAGCTATATTCGTTTTATTATAAAAGTTCTACGTGCAGCGTAGATAATGTTGAGCTTTATTAAAAGTTCCACTTCGTTAAGGGTATTCTTGTATCGTTTTTAAAAAGAAAATATTTTTTGTCAGATTGGAAAAAATCATTCATCATGTACCATTGATGAATGATTTTTTCCAATCTGACATTCATTTCAATAAACATGAAAGTTATGGATTTGATTCACCGTAGAGGGACCGATTTATTTTAATTTTCTCGCTCTAGTAACAAGACAAAGCGCAACGGGTTCTGCCACGCAATACACAATGTTTTAAAAATTAGTAGAAAAACGGGAAATGGTGTGTTTTTACATAAGATTCCCTGTGCATGCTGTATGAATTCAAGAGGATGCGTGTTAAGTGGTGTAACTTGACGCTGCGCAATGTGCTCATTTATATTTTAAGATTGTAGGTATTTATAATAAAAATTGTAACAACTCACCGAGTCCTCGTTGAAATTGCAAGTTTCAACAGTACACCCCTGCATGTTTATAAAAAATATATTTTAAAAAACATTTCCTCGTAAAATGTAAGTGTGGACACTAGTGTAGCTCAAAAAGCGTACAGAGGAATCTCTCATGATGTTCCAGTATATAGCTGTATGCATGGCGGTAAATATTTTTACTGACTCTTAAGTTTAAATTACTTTTTATTTTCCAGGTTTTCGCAGTTTTTTTGCACATTAACTTATATAATCTAGGATTTTCTTTTCAGCTTCACGTTATATCCGCAAATAGCAGGGTAGGCTGAGAGAACCTAGGAACCCAGTGTTAAGATACTCTCTATTCGCATCATCATTCTGTATTCCTATTAAGATATTTCCGTTCTCTACCTTCCGCCTAATTTTAAAAGCATGCCGCGTTGAGTGGAGGAACTCTACGTCGAACTTTGCCTCGTTACCAGAGCCAAGAAATGAAAATATTGAATATTTCATACATTATGAAAATAATAATAAATAGTCTTAAGAGTTAAGATACTCCGTTCCTCATTTACTGAACAATTTTTTCGAGAATTTCGTGACGAGAAAAATGAAAACAATTTCATTCCTCTAATGGCAGTAGAACCCACAACCGTTGCGCTTACTCTCAAAGGTTGTGCCATTACTCCATGACGGCCTCAAATATAACTTTTTTATACCTATAGTATTTATAACAGTTATATGATTTATAAGAACGTTTTATACCAAGAGTTATTCTAGTTATTTTATCTCCTAACAAATTATTAACAACTAATTTCGTTCCAATTTCGCTAAATACCACAGTTTTTATAAACCCTAAACCAATAATACCTACCTAAGAAACGATCCTCCCTTGAGAAATTCACTTTCACAATTAGCCACTAACTAATTAAAGCATTTATCTGGCATACGATTGGCGTTCGTATTCACCATGCCATGCATTATTGGCCGTTATTGGCCAAATCGTGTGTTTGATAAGAATTGACAGCGATTGCCCGAATGATCGATGGTCGGCTAACTCCGTGGAGATTTTGTTTGTTCGTAGCGCTGTAGTATAGGGGCTGATTTATTTTAACTTTAATATAAATTATATTGAATAATCAATTTTATTTACACTCCATTTCTTTTGTTCTGAGCTTCACGCTGTATCCCGCATATAGCAGAGTAGGCAGATGGATACTAGTGTTAATAAAGTAATATTTAGGGTTGAGTGGCGGTCTTGTTACCAGAGCGCAGAAATGAAAATAGTAAAAATTTCAATTCCTCTAATGAGAATCGAACCCACAACATGTCGTGTTTACAATCGCATGCAGTGCCCCTGCGCCTGTTCTTGAGTCTGTCTCTGGTATAGACTATATCTTAATACATTTATATGAGTATTTACGAGTACTTATAAAATATGGGAAGAATAGTAACAATTATACATAATAAAAATAAACTAAACCGCCTTAAACTGGTAAATAATAACGAGCTTCCCAATTTCTTATGCAAAGAAAACGGCGATATCAAAATCATTTCTGACCCGAAACTAGATTGAATGTGTATTTCCACAAATTCCATTAACAAAAACTATTGGCTTGGGAGCCGGGAGATATCCCTTGCTTGACCTTAGAAAGTGTAGATATGTTATTGCCTAATGTTTTTACGTTTGGTTTGGTTTGGTGTATGTTTATCCTTATGGATGTATTTTTTTTGTATTTGTGAGAAAAAAGTAGCTTTACGCGTTTTCTCGCATAACAGAGTAGGCATAGGGAACCTAATGTTAATTAAGATATTCTCTGCATTTCTCTTTTTTCGCCTCATCCACTGTCATCAACCTCTTAAATAAAACAGGACTCTATTACTAAGGTTACTTCAATCCCCTTGTCTGGTCGTATCTCTTGATCCGTGATAGTAAGTTCGAAATTTTCACAGATGATGTATTTTTTTCACTATATGTAGTTTCTCACTATGACAGCAAATAACAAAAACCACAAGTGCGAGTCGCGCTTATCCGTTGAGGGTTCCGTACAAAAATTGAAAGTCTCGAGCTTTTTTGAAATTCAATCCAGGTTAGGTTAGTGAGAACCCTTTCTAAATTAAAGAGCTCTGGCTAAGCTAAGCGTGATTTTCCTGATACCTAACTTGAACTAGGCTTTAATACCAAATTTTACCCCCTTTTTAATTTATATTATTGCTATTTTTGCCGCTATGCTATTTTTTAGGATATAAGCTAGGGATGCTACTTAGGGATGCTAGCTGCAAACTTTCATAATTCCTGGTCACCCGAAAGTACCCTATTAATTAAGTATACGTTTTTTGCGATATAAACGGTGATATCTTTTTTTAAGTAAATGTAGATATAAGTTTTTTCCAGAAAATGAGGGGACCGTAGATCTGAGTTTATGGTTTGAATTTCAACTCGTTATCTCCAAGCGTTCCTGAGATAAAGGGTCTCGACAGATAGACAGACAGACGGACATCAAAGTGATCTTTCTTTTTTTTTCTTTTTCCGTAAAAGGTACAGAACCCTAAATAAAGAGAATAAAATAAATATTTAAGGAGACTGCCCAAACTACAAATGTGATTTTTTTACTGTTTTTATAGATACGGAACACTTCATGCTCTAGTCAGACTAGCATTTATTTCAGACACCTTAAACATTTTATAAGCTGCCAATTAACGGCCACAGTTTGTACAAAAGAAAATCTCCATAGTACGTACTTACTCAAGATTTTACTCTGATTTGTATTATCAGCTTCAATCACTCACTTTATTGAAGAGTATTGAGACTTAAACAGGTCAAGAGCTTAAAAGCCCTTGTGAAAAACGTCATATAAATTTGCGCTTGATCAACTTGTTTTAAAGATGACTTCGGACTTTAAAAAAAATAACTAGAAAGAAATATAGCACTTTGTAAAAGTGCTATCAAATTGACGACATGTAGGATTATTATAAGTTACGTACTAGTATTTATGTTAAGAGGCTTATCTATTTATAGTAACAGATTCAGAAATAATGTAGATAAAATATAAATTAAAAAAATTAGCTTCACGCTATATCCCGCACACAGCAGGGTAGGCAGAGGGA
>DVQM01001806.1:0-11208 GCA_018231645.1 Heliconius ricini | reverse complement strand
TTTATTTTCATAAGTTTGTGATTTAAAATCAAAAAAGGTATTATGAATCACAAATGCCTAAATTCACCGGACCTCTTTTGTTTCATTTGGAGAGCTTACTTCAAGCTCAAACCGAGAATGGCTTACGCCGTCACTTATGACATTTACTATTTGTATTTTACTTTCAATATTCCTGATACTATTAATAAAATTTGTTGTGAGAGTAAGATGTGTGCGTTATTTAAGAGATTGACCTCATGGGTACCCAGCAATTCCTTTTTCTAAGCCTGCAATTTGGAGAAAATCATGACAGAATCTTGCTCTTATTAAAACAAAATCGGACAACATTTAATATTTTTAGATGAAGTAAATAATTTCAGTCAGAGACCTAAACTTGTTCAAATTCCAAGCCGAACTTTTAGGTTTCAGATTTCAGCAGAGAGACTTACTTCATCTAAAACAATACTTTTAGTGTATCCAAAACGTGACGCTAAATACGAGTATGTAGATTTTTTAAATGAAGAAAGCGGGCTTACAAATTGTAGTTATACATAAATAAATTAGGTTTTAAAATTTTAGATTCATCCAAATTAAGTTCAAAAGCTGTTTTACTGAAATATCTTAATTATTAATGATCATGGGCCTATCTAGGAATACCTTCTTCCCGGGTTTTTAAAAAATATATTCGTGTTGACGTTTATTTTTAAGTTTTCAGGACAAATTTATTATTAGTAAAATTTCTGGGGTGGGCACATTATAATTTTGGGATGAGTCCGGCCCACCCATCCTTCTTTATTTCTACGCCCATGGTTATGAAAGTTGGCCTTAGTATTTTATTAAATATTCAAATTTTGCAAAATAAATTTTGCTTCGTAGCTCATATTTAGATGTATGCTTTTTTATACTTTTCACTAATTTTTCTATACAAGAACCGCAGAAAGAAGTAAACGCGATGTACCTAGTTGGTAAGATAAAAAAATGACTTACTCATTGAAATTTTATTTATATGTGATAAAAAATATTCAAATTGCTTGTACTTATACAATTGAAAAAAATAAAAAAATACTGTGAACTTTAAAATTAGGACCTAGAGCAATGGAGTACCTACACTGATTCTAATTATTTTAATAATTCTACAAAATGCATTATTTAGTACTTATCACTCAAAATTACAAAAGGTTTATAAATCTGAACTTGACAAAGAAGCTCCTCATCGTTCAATTAGTTGTGAAACACCTGTAAATACATAGCTACAAAACAGTTTATATTCTTGGCATATTTAGAAGATAGAGACGGCCCCACGAGTCTAGTTACTAAAATTTAAGGTCCAACAAATTTATCTTATTATAACAAAACAGTAAAAAAATTTGCCTGCTCAATAAATCTATTTGTAAAAACCTTAATAGATTACGAATTTATGATGTTTTAAATTTTTTTCGGTTTGTCGTTTTATCTGTTTTTTATGTAAAGTAAAGTAAATTTAGCATCAACGGTAAAATGCTAAGATCTCGTATATCATTGATTTCTTTTATGAATATCCCTGAAACTGTGTATTTATTTTTAAATATTTTTTTCTTCAATCAGCTTCGTATGAAAATATTTACTAGGATAGAATAGTCTTGATAGACGGACAACGAGGTAATTCTATAAGGGTTCCGTTTTTATCTTTTGAGATACGGAAGCCTAAAAAAAGATACTATATGGAAAATATATATATTCGTATATTTCACTCGGTTTTTTTTAGATGATAAAATTATAAAGAAAAAGTTAAAATAACAAGCTGAAACTTTTCACACGACATAGTTACCTACTAATCTTACTCGCTGCATTTTGAATTTTCCAATGAAATCAATATTAAAGTTTTCTGATTACTTTTTTTTAAGAAATGGGAAATGATCAATTGTGAACCGGTACTCTACTCTACAGTGACTTGACCCTGCAGTACACAGTGACTCGGCAGTATAAAAGTCAATTAAAACTATGAAGTATATTCAGTTTTAGTAATAATTATTGTTATTTATATTTTCATTTCTTCGCTCTAATGTTTTAATATTAATTAATAAAAACTCATGTAATTTACCTTGTAAAGTAACTTTTCGATCAGCAAGCCACATAAATACTTATATTACGTCGAATTGCTTTCGGAGATGGTGGATCGCTGGTTTGTACGTAATTCGGCTGTCAAACGCTACTGATAAGTAATAGAGACAAATAAATATCCCTGTTCTATTTGAAAATATAAGCGTGAGCCAGCGTCCCGGCTGAGCCACCGTTCTGGACCCGACTATACATTAAAAACTGTTAACACAAAAAGTATATAGGTAAATCTTTTGTAACATAACTATATAGGAACGTATTCCTATATCGTTATGTTTCATTTATTTTGATGTAATACTGTATGAAACTAGGGCATACCAGGCCTTTAATATAGTAAAGTTTCTCGAACATGGTGAAAATAAAAAAAATAATAATAAAAGCTAAAAAAAAATGATTTGTAAACTGCGAGGCATAGTATTACTTTCTAATCGTAATTCTTCTATTTCTTATATAATATTACTTCAACATGAACTAAAAATAAAAAAATAAATCAGCTTCACGCTGTATCCCGCACACACCAGGGCAAGCAGAGGGAACCTAGTGTTAAGACACTCCGTTTTCCACTTTCCGTCGAATTCGAGAGACATTGCGTGTTGAATGGCGGAACTCAGCGCCGCGCTTTGCTTCGACACCAGAGCAAAGAAATGAAAATGTAAATGTAACTAAATATTTCATTTCCTCGAATGGAGACCGAACCCACAACCAGTCGTTTTATAGTCACACCTTATTCTTCTGCGCCAAGATGAACTAATTTTGATAATATTTTGTTTAGCTCACAAAACTTCAAATTCTATCCATATTTGACAGTTAAAAAGTATCTCTATTTTGGTGTTTTACAAAGGTACTGTAAGAAATGAAAGACATAATACCTATATCATTTATTTATTAACACCAATAAGACCTAAATCTACATATTCCAATACCAGACAAAAATACATTGAATATAATATGAGTCAAATAGTTAATTTTAAAATATAAATTTCATATTATTAGGTCATTCCAGTGTTCAGCTGCACTTTATCATAAAATCCCGATTCCTTAACCTAGTTAGCTAGTACTAATAACATTAAATAAATACACATGGGGTTTTAATATGAGAATCATACAGAAGCATATACATCAATATACTTTATTTTCTTCGAAATAAACAGTACAGTCCAAAAAATTTTCTATTCGATTAAAAAAAAAAAAAAGATTTTTCGATTGTCAAAATTACAGAAAATATTATGAAATAATAAAACATATAAAATTTTACAATGTGTGATTTGATTGAGGGATTGTTTCATGTGCAGATTCATGAGTAAGCAAATGTAATTTGTTATATATTTGATGACATATTTTTAAATACTACACATCCATTTTAATTCTACAGTATCAGTATGAATAGAGAAAGTTTACCATGTTGTAGATAATATAATATGTATATATATCATTGGAATTATTTAAGTTACTTTATATTATATGCTTTGATAATACATTTGATAAAGCAGTAATTGGTATACTAAATGTTCAATAGTGAATGCTCTGGACAGTTTCTAATAATTATATTTTAGAGTGAAGCTTCAGTTTTATTCTTAAAATAAATGTTCTTTACCATTTCTCCACTTTTGGAGTAGTAGTAAGAGTTCCAACACACATTCACTTTTATTTCAGTTTAATTATTATATATCAGTGTGTCGTAGACTGAGCCCCATGTTGTCTCAAAGTAATGATGCACTTCTCTTACGTTTACGTTGTCGACACACTAATATAATAATAAACTACAGTTTAAAATCCTTTTATATTTATGTCATTAAATTGGTTACTTGGTTACCATTTTAACAAAATAAACCCACCCATCAGTTCATTATAGAGTTCATTATTGCTAAATAATGATCATCCGGCAAGGGCATGCAATGTGTTGAACGGAAATCACGCATGTACCTGGAAATCTGTATAAAAAATGATTAATTTTTTTGTTAAATAGAAGTTTTTATAAGTGCCTGCTGTATCCCGCATGTAGGAGAGTAAAGGGGAACTTAGTTGTAAGATATTCTATTTGACACAGACTACCTAATTAAGGAGACATTGCTGATTCGATTTCATGTTACTAGAACGATGAAATTAAATTAATTTATTCACTAGAGTGAAAATCAAACCCACAACTGTCACTCACATCCAGCCTAAGTATTTAATTAAATGGTTTGAAAATCAAACTATATTTTTTGCTTACCAATGGCAATATGACGCGTTTAATTGCAGGCAATTCATTCCGTGACAATACAATACGCTGCTGATCTGATAATGCAATACAAGTTTCTAACGTTTCCATCACTGGCTTCTCCGTGTCCATTTCAAAAAGCTCAGGGTGACGATCCTCCAATAACTTGATAAGTAAATAGTTACCACGGTTAGTTGCAAGCTGGCCTGGTCTGAAATTATTCATGATAAATTAGGCATTCAAAATAATATTCCATACCTCAAAAGGCAACAATGGGACCCATCTAGGATTCTCAAGATCTCATTATATATCAAAAATAACAATTCTAAATCAACACACTTAAGATACGAACGTTAATACTTAGATTTTTACTCCCATTTTGTATGAAATTTTCTATGTAATCAAAATTTATAGGGTACTTCCTGTTGACCTAGAATTATGAAATTTGGCAAAAAATAAGAGACTGACACTTACTTACATATTAAAAACCTAAAATTGGTAAATTATAAGTATTTCACGGAAAGAAACCAGTATAGACATAGTATATACTACCACAAAATTTGTCACTAAGAAAACAAGAAGAACAACAAACAAGAACAACAAAAAAATTGTTCTTCTCATTGACTGATTGTAGAACCATGAACCTTATGGTAGTTTATATATTTATTTATATAAAACTTTTTTAATTTATTTTCAATTATTACATTTATTTCAAATTAAAATTACCTAATACAGATGACCTCATCTTCAGTACGTCGTATTAATTGAACTACTCCAGAGTATTTTGTCAACAACTCCCCTATGTTTAAATCAACATAAGAACGTACAACTTCTTTTACTAGCAACCTCCATGACTTAGGCATTTGATTTTCAGCTAATGGTAATAAGTCATCAAAAGAAGCATCCAATATCTATAAAATATGGGACTAACAATTAATTTCATATTTGTATATAAAAGAAAAATTTTTGGTTTCACTAGTCTTATAGATCACTTACCAAGCCCTTGACGTCAGGATAATTGACAGCAGCCCATGTTGCTGTATAGCCACCAATACTCCAACCAAACAATATAATATTCTCAATTTCAAAATCTAGTTCATTAATAGCATACTGCATAACTGCATCTATAGCATTTTGTTCTTGACGTGGAAATGGAGTTCCCTAAAAATTTATAACAATCATGATAAAAGTATAATTATTTATATTTTTTTTTAGGTTCACACTTCATACTATCCAATTTACAATATATTGCGTGTTGAGTGGAGGAACTCAACACTGCACTTTGCTTTTTTACAATAGTCAAGAAAAAAATATTAATTCATTTACTGGAAAGGGAATCAATCCCACAATTGTGCATGTATAATTAGCCACTGTGCTGTTGCGCCATAACGGTATTAATTATAATTTTGTTGTAAAAAATAAGGTGCTTACTTACAGTGCTACCAGCAAATCCAGGGTGATTCCATCCTAAAGCAGAGAAGCCAGTCTTGATTGGATTAGTCATAATACCAATTTCGTAGAAACCAGAATTTCCTTCACAGCAAACAACAAGGATTTTGCCTTTTGAAGAGTCCAATCTGTTGTCAATAAACATAGTGTCAATAGAATTGCCATCGGCAGCAACTATCTTTGCCCTTTTGCCATTGTATCGTTCAATAAGACTAGTCCTTCCTTCACACAATGGTAGCCCTGAAAAAAGAAATAATAACACAATACAAAATGCATCATATAATTAGGTTTGTTAAAATGACATTAGTAATTTTTTTCAAAATTAAAAAGTAAAAAATTTACATAACATGTTCTGGATGACACTAAGAGTTCCTGGATAGATAAGACGAAGTGCAAATGTGTGGATTGCAATATACGCCAATAGCTGCACTGTCACCTTTTGGTAATGCGGTAAATTTGGATTAGCACATTTGCTAAAAGGTTTGTTTTCTAGCCATGTTGAGCTGAAACAGGAAAAAAAAGTAAAGTAGACTGTTTAGTATGAAAATATCTTATCATTTTGTAGCCTTTTCTCACCTAGGCACCTGCTTCATTGTAAAAGAAGATTGCCAAGCATAAAATTCAAAGTCATACTTTCTTATGCTTTCTATATAACTTCTTTGGTCTGTGGTGGGTCTATTTAAAGTATCAATGAACTGGAGGTATATTGGATTTGATGCCCTTCCATAAGCTCTTAATAAATAAGCACATGCCAAGAATAAACTAACTCCACTGAGAGAATAGGCAAAGAATTTTATTTCATCCCAGGACAGAAATCCCCTTTTGTAAATATACATGCAAATAAATGGTGATGTGTAGAAACCCACATTGATTATTGTTTGGGCCTGAAATATTAAACCATATATATTATATTACACATACATTTTCGGATATTTAAATTAATTCATTTAAATGTTCAAAAATCTTACAGTAGAAATTATCTGGTTTGCAACTTTTTCGGGTCCTTGAGGCTCATATAGTCCCTGTAAACATTGTTAACAACTTCAATAATACATTTTTATTCCCTCACAATTGTAGTTCTCATTTGATTACTTTTCTTAAAATTTATTAGAGTAAAAAAGTTTTTGCAACCGCTTATTGCTTTTTGTACATTGTACATTGCAAACGTAAAAGCAGTTACAGGTATGGGGAGGGGGTTGGGATATTCTGGGGTAAAAATCAATACAGCCATCTAGGGTTTTCTATTTATAGTTTTATGCAAAACGTGTTTTACATAAAGATGCTACAAATTAGAAATACGATGACGTGTGTGATTATCATTATCTATAAAGTTTAATACAAAAAATAAAAAAAAGTATCATTTATAGTAAGAAAATAAATAATTAACTTACTTCTCCTGGACCTTGGCCGTAAACTCTGTATAATCTTGGTGATCGAAGACATTTCATTATTAATTTAAACATTTTGAAACAATGTTTTTTAATAATAATATTTTGTGTTCATGAAAAATATTAAGTATAGAGAATTAACGAAAACAATAATTCACTTTAATTTTACTACACTGTCGTTTTAAAGTACAAAATACACTTTAAATACTCATAAAATGAAAGTTATTTTCGCATTTACTAATTTAACACACTATAATACTATAAAGATTAATAAATTCCAATCGCAAAACCTTTCTGCTTGCCCCAAATGATGTACTAAAAGAGTGAAAT
This sequence comes from Heliconius ricini, assembly GCA_018231645.1. Lineage (NCBI taxonomy): Eukaryota > Metazoa > Arthropoda > Insecta > Lepidoptera > Nymphalidae > Heliconius > Heliconius ricini. The sequence continues at coordinate 3,765 of DVQM01001806.1, read as the reverse complement.
GTGAAAATATCTATGGCTGACTATTTGTCATTATAAAAATCAATATCTGGCACAGATGGTAGGCTATTATTGCATTTTAATACCAATTATACTTTAACATGAATAGTACTACACTTAATATAAATAAGCAGTAGCAGTAGCTTGTAAATAATCAGTTATAATTTATTTCATTGTTACTGAACTCAAAAATGTATGTAAATAACATGTATTACTATATATATTATTTATATTATAAACCTAATATAAAATAAAATATATAATCAACATTTAAGTATCTCCTTTTATTTATAATTATTAAACTTTTTATACATGCAGAGTTTTCCTAGTAGTACCAGTAATATTTCCATGTATTCATTCAAATGTACAATCTTCTTATTATGATAACCCATAAGAATTAAATAAATAAGGTAAATAGAGTTTTAATAACAAAACTATCAGAACAAATAGTTAATTAAAATTATTATTATTATTACGTATTGCTTGGATTAAAATCTATCGTTTACTTTTTTATTCTTTTTATAATGTATTATATATTTCGTAATTAAATTTATTAAAGTAAAAAATATTACTACCGTAAAGCATAGACATTTATGCTCAACAGATACAAAATTAAAATTTAAAATATCTCTTTTATATAGCTGTGGTGGATGGTGACTCTGATTACTGATTAGTGACATTGTTTCCAAGTTTTATTTTATTTTTATATATATTGTAAATGGTTTAGATTGCATATATTTGGTATATAAAAATAATACCTATAATAAATCTGATATTGATATCGAGTAGTCATGAAAAATGATTTCTGCTATAGTAAAGGCTATTTCTATAGTGCTATTTGTTGCACCGTCTGTTACTCCCAGGATACACAAGCTACCCCTTACGGTAAATATTGAAATAATTATTTATTTTTATGCATAAAAAATATAACCAATATGTTAATTGTACGTTATAATCAAAAGAAGTTATATTGCGCTACTCACATTTACCCTAATTTGTTAAAGTTTATCAGCAATAAGTTTACGTGAAGTTTAAAAAATTAAAAACATGTGAGGGTAAATCAAAATCCATTAAAGATTTTATTTATAAAATATGAAATACGAGATTTTATTTCTTGTTTTAATTGCTTTATTGGCAACCTTAAAGGCCTCAATGAAAACAAATTACAATAAAGCAATTTTTTCAAATATATAATTTCAATATTATTTTTATACTTAAATGTTTGTCATTATAAAATCGACTATAAAGTTAATAAATAAGTAAATGATTACTATTTTGCATTAAATTTATATTGTCATTATGTACTTTTTTAGGATGATGACAGACACTATGTTGATCTCACTACCTTTGGATTCTTTCAAGGAGGTATTCTAGATGTGCATATGATCAATTTTATGCTTCCTTCTGGTCCCATTAATGGAGAGGTTAATATGTAAACTTTTTATTTCATTCATTTTTTTCATAGTTTCCTGCATTTAGCAGGTTAGTCAGTGGGGACTTACTGTTATGATACTCCATTAAACTTCTCCTCTTAACACCCAATTTACAGAACATTCGGAACACTAGTGACAACAATGGAAATATTTCATTCCCTGAGTTGCAATTCAACCCACAAATATTATATACAGAACAGTTAGAATCAGAGCTGCTGTACCAAAATGGTCTCAACCTATTTTTGTTAAATATATATAAATAAACATACAGTTATGTAACATTTCATTGCATAAAATTCAACATCTTATAGATAATGTAATTAGTGTATGCAGTGGTATATAAAATAAATTATTTACTTACTTAAATATAAACATAGTAGCTGTGGGTATGATTCACTTTCAATGGGATGTTTTTATTTCCACACTTATGTAAGGGGACAAAGTGCAGTGTTGAGTCCCACATTCAACAAGCAATGCCTCGAAAATTGGGTGAAAAATGGGAAAAGAAGTGTCTAAACACTAGCTGTTCCCTGCCTACTCTGCTATGTGCAGAGAGATTACAGCATAAGCTAAAAAAATAAGCAAAATTTTGTAAAAGTAAGTAAAATATATAATAATATTATTTTTGCAGTATGGATTCACATTAGATCGAACTGTAAATGATGCAATCAATCCTTATCTAGAAGTTCACTCTGATACATGCATTTTAAAGGGTGTTGAAAAAAGCAGTTCTCTGCTGTCACCACATCATCCTGCTATAGTTTTCTTGAAAATGGACTTTGAAAATCTCAGGTAATTATAATTATAAAGCTGCCTTATTCTAGGTTCATAAATTACGTCATACCTTAAGTAATTTCATGACTTTTCAAAATATAATATACACCTAATTTGTGAGCCGCTTTTTAAAAAAAATAAATAAATAAAATTAGGTATAAAATAGCAAAATATATCTCACAACTCTGACTAGCCTTGATGAGGCAGGGAAAAGATCAAAACATCATCTAATTTTAATAGAAATGGAAATTTGTTTGATATAATTTATGAATCTTTATCTTTACTTTTTCATTTTTACAAACTAGACAAGGAAAATGATACCTAACATGTAAAACTGAACTTAAAAATACATGCAAATGGTAACCACTGTAAAAAAAAATTGCATCAGTAAAAAAAAACAAGAATATTAATAATTCAAATAATAATATTAAATTCCTAATTTTTTTTAAATTATTTTTTTAAGTATATTATAACAAAAATACCTATTTTATGTAATTGAAAATATTTATAATAAGTTGAAGGAGTTTTTGATATAAGGTCATCTAATTTAAAAATTACAATTAAATTTATTGGGGATTTTCTATATCCCATAGTAGTTTTAAGAACAGGCAAATCAAAATCATCTTGAGATTGATTTGATTTCATGCAAACTTGTTTCTTATTTGAAGATGTGTGTCTGTGTGTCTGTGTCCATACTGCGTGTTAGTTTAGTTTAAGAGTATAAGGTCTCTATCAAAGGTTAATTTCAAACATCAAAATAGCATATATTTTTTTAGTAAAGTACATTAATTTTACGAATATTATAACTTCTAGTTTAATTAAATTTTATTTTTAAATTTGTTATAATAATTTATAATCTTAATTTCTCTGCTCTGGCACCAAGTCAAAAGCCCGGCATTAGGTTCCGTCACTCAACATATAATGCCTCCGGAATTTGGCGGAAAGTGGGGAATGGAGTGTTTTCCTACTAGGTTCCCTCTGCCTACCCTGCTGCAGTGTGGGGTACAGCGTGAGGCTTGTTTATTTTTATATTTACTTGATGAGATGTAGGGAACTATTGACCCACATGTAATACTTGTATTATTATATTATTTATGCATGGAATATTATATTATTCTTGCCAAGCTTTATTAGCGAACTTATTTAGCGAAAAGCGTACTTTTTTGTTTTTTTTGTACCTTTTTTTTAATTATTTATTTCACATATAAAGAAAGCATTGCTTTGTTTATTTTATAAATAGACAAGGTTATGGTTTTTTTTTAACTTTATGATGGCAAAGCGATAGAATCTTAGGTATAAGGTTGATATTGGTTCGTTATTAACTTTTTACTTGCAGTAGCGAAATTTATTAATAATGTACTGCGAAATGTTTGTATGTGGACAGAACATTATACGTTGCACAATGGAAATGGAAATATATATTTAAAATATATGAATTTCTTCGTTATACTCAGACAAAAGACAGCGTTTGATTTCGTCACTCAATACACAATTTCTCGAGTACAGGCGAAAAGTGCACAACGGAGTGCCTTGACTTAGTACTCTTTATTCAATTTTAAAA
>DVQM01001805.1:0-11215 GCA_018231645.1 Heliconius ricini | reverse complement strand
TAGGTTCCCTCTGCCTACCCTGCTGTGTGCGGGATATAGCGTGAAGCTAATTAATATTACAAAACAAGAATGATCTCTATAAAAATCACTTGATGATTAAACGATATTAATAAAATTTTGTATATTTATATATTTTATTTTGTCTATAATATAAAACATTAAAAATATTATTTTCTTGGGCTTTAAAAGAAAGAAAATTATTTTTTATAACTATTTAAATAGTTATAAAAAAAAACTTCCATGATATTTCCTAAAGCTTAATAAATTTTGATTTATACTAAAAGTGGAAACAATGTTTAAACACGTAAATATTTGATCATTTGTATCAAATGTTCTTTCGCCCTTGCTAATATTTTTTATTCTCTGTAAAAATACTTTTTTAAGTTTTTACTTCATATTCATTTGTATGTCAAGCAGTATTTATAGGCATTAATTTTTTTATATGTATGATTCAGTATAAATAAAAAAGAGGTAGTTCTCCAGATTTAATTGATTGAAAATGAACTTTAAGATGTATGTAGTATTGAGAAATATGTATGATTAAAATTTAAAATGCAGTAAACATCTGGAAATATGACAGAATAATATGAAAACAGAAAGGAAATATGTAAATTATGTTCACAGAAAGTTTGTGGCACAGCGTTTAACTGTAAACTTGACGGTTTTGGGTTCGATTCTCACACGGGGAAAATATATTTTCATTTTTCTTTTCTCTCGCGTTCATATCGAATACACAATGTCTCGATATTTCAGCGAGGAATGTTTTAACATTAGTTACCCTTTGCATATTCTGCGTGAAAATAAAAAAAAATATACTGAATCATTTGTAAAGATAAATGTCACCATATAGATGCAAGTATTTCTACACCACACCTTGATTTAAGCGATATAATAAAGATCAGTAATTTAATACAAAAAAAAACAAATTATTGTACTATTTTATTTAATATAATATTTAATGCTGATGAATTTATTTTCTATCATACTGTGATGGTTTACCTATTTATTATTAATTTGTTATTTTTTTAATGTTTATTAAAGAGATAGTGGACTTAAGTAATATCGTGTACAGCCAAGCTGAATTTTAAGTGTAGGTTATCTGCATATAACATTCTTCTGAACTAGGGCCGCCTACTATATCTAAATTGTGGACGTCAGACAAAGACTTAACAACACTTCCGACATTTGGTTAAAATATTGTCCCAAGCTTTCCCGACAAGTTTTTTTAGTGAATTCATTTAACCAAAATCGCCATAAGCAAAACAAATGAAATACTCAAGTTTGTAATAAAATTATACAATTTTTTTAGAGATAATTATTTTCAAACAAAAAATTGGCATCGAATCGAAAAAAAATTCTCTGCATCTCTGTATATCTGCATTGTGCATCTGCACAAAAGTGTGAAATCCCGCACGAGTGGCAGCCCTATTGCGAACCAATACTGAAAAAAAATAAAAGGCAATATTGCGGTTTTTTTTATTTTAATATTGTATAGTAAATATAATTTTTGTAGTTAGCCAACAGATACCTATGTCCTCATTTCGGGTGTAGCCTTGAAATTATTAAATTAATGATGTAAGATGTCAGCAAATAGAGAATATGCGTTATATTACTAGTCCTAGTTATTATGTTAATATATATATTTTTGGGTCTAGCTTTTAATTTAAATTCTTTATGATATTATACCTAATGAACAACAGACACATGTTTTTACATGTCATGTTTTTACAATAAAAAAAAACGTCAATTTATTCCTATAATAAGAAACGTAAGCAGTAATTGGATGATCGTCAATTTTTTTCCTTTATTAAAATGTGATAGTCAACATGTTGTATGTATGTACTGTGTACCCACTACCCATGTTAAACTTATTATTTTAAGTGATATATTGGTTGATGTCATATATATTTTTTTGTTATTTTCTAATTTAGGAATCTATTAAAGTAACAAATTTATTGATATGTTTTTTTTTATTATCGCCCATATCTATAGATATGTACGCTTCGTTATATTTTGTTCTCATTTCTTAATAAGTATTTTTCTTTCCTAAGTATGGAATAAAACTTTAAAAAATATTTTTGATTATTTTTTTTAATTAATTAACTGGTAACACTACTGTAATTAATAGCGGTGCAGTCGCACCGGGCATCAAAGTCTACAATCAATTCTTCTAATACAATCTCGCTATCATCTCTCTCTCTCTCGCTCTGTTCATGTCAATCGAACATGAACTAATTGATAGTATTGGTTTTGAAAATGTGATCAATGACTTTGCTAGTCAAAAAGCGCATAATGTCCGTTTTTACATTTTTGCAATAATTTTTAACAAAATCTAATGTTATAACTAATATATAATTATAGTTTTGTAGCAATAAAAATTTATATATGTACTCTTCTCTGCTTTGAAATCTGAAATTATTCTGACCATTTTAAAGGGCATCACTACTGTTCCGTTCTCTACTTTCCGACGAATTCTGGAAGCATTGCGTGTTAAATCAACGCCACGCTTTATCTTGAAAACTTAATTATGTACCGTCCCATATAAATACAATTTTATTTATTAAGTACCTTTTAATGCTTATATATTAAACTTTAAATGAATAAAATTAGTATTCATGAATTCCGGGATAGGAAACTAAAAATACTGGACACGTAAAATTCCGGGACAATTCCGGAATTCCCGGTCATCTAGTAACTCTACTACTACTACCCTACTTTATTATTAGTTTCATGAAGTTTATAAAACAAAAAAAAAACAAAAATTTTAAATTTATGGTTTATTTTGCACAATTAATTTATCTCGTCCTGTATGAATGGATGTTTCAAACAATCGGTTGCTGATATTCTTTGGTTTGGGTCTAATATTAACATTTTGTCTAATAAATCTTTTAATTGCATTATCTTTTTTTCTTCCACACTTGTAGGATTTTTACAACTCTTCTTCAGATCTTTATACAGATCTCTAGTAATTGTAATGTTTTGCATTTCTTCAACTTTCTCGCGACCAGTGAATTCATCTTTTTTGTGAAGAAGAAAGTTATTATTATAATTAAAGTGTTGGTCTTTAAATTTTCCTTTCCTTAGTATCCTATTTGGTATTTTTCCTTTCAAATCCATGAAATATTTGAGCATTTTATTATTTGAATTGCCTGTAAAGAGAATTTTTCCAGTAGCCATTTCAAATATTGTGCAGGCAGTGGACCAAACATCAACACTGTGCTTGAAAGGGATCCCAAGTATAATTTCGGGTGCTCTATAAAACCTTGACACTAGATATGGTGTAGGTTCATTGTCAGTTATCTTTGCTGCTGAACCAAAGTCGCAAAGTTTTAGTATATTCTTCTTTTCATTCACTAAAATATTGTCAGGTTTGATGTCCGCATGTATAATATTAATCTTCTTCAAAAGTCGCAGTGCCAGAAGCAATTGTCTACTATAACTCAACAATGCTTTAATATTAATGCCATGGTTTCTGCCATATTTTTTGAGAATACTCCTTAGATCCATGTGGAGTGGTTCAAGAACTAAACACAGGTGCCCCTTGTGCATGAAATGTGACAGAAATTGTACACAATGATACTTATTGTCTGGGTCAGCATTAATAATTTCTTTTAAGATGACCATTTCTTTTAAACCAGTTTTGTACATTAAATCATTATTTCTTATGATTTTTATAGCAACTTCTTTATTCATTTTGGTATCTTGTGCTTTAACAACATTAGCAAATACTCCTTGTCCTAATAAAGCTTTAATTGTGTACTGATTACTGTTAATTTCATCACCAACTTTGATATTGTAATATCCATCTGCATCATCCCAGTTGTCCCTTAATTGGGCAGTTTCTTTGCTGTTGTCTTGTTTTATATTGTCAGAACTATTTCGTGGAGCAAAATCTTCCTCAGAAAACATATCAGTAGTATCTTTTAAAGATTGTGTTTTGGTATTCAAGGACTTTTTACTATCTTGGTATACATTGTGAATTCTTTTACTATTAGGTGTCATGTTTTCATGATTTAAATCTCTTTTTGTTTCTATTGTATGCAATTGGTCTAATAATATTTTTCTTTGTTGACGTCTTTGTTCTATAATATGTTCTTCATCCTCAGAGTCTATGATTGCCAAATCTGGTGCACATTCAGGAGAAACATCTTTTTGCTTAGGTTTATTATATACTATTTTTTTATTTTTAATAGCATCTGTATTACATATATCATTGGAACAATCATCCCTATGTTTACGTTTCCGAGAATTTTCTTTTATTTTGTTTTCTGATTTACTTTTAAACTTTTCTATATTTTTGAGTTCTTGTCTTATAGATTCTCTTTGTTTCATCAATTCTTCTATACTAGTTTTCAATGGTAGGGGTGGTGTTTGACTTTCTTTTAAATAATATTTAGTATCTTGATTGTTTCTTTTTCTATTACTGGTCTTTGAATCTTTTGAAGGATATTTTGAAGTCCTTCCATTTTTTTCAGCCATTTTTATTTTAATCACTTTGGACAGTACAATATCTTTAAATTTTTACTTTCTGCACCTGTAAAAAGTAACATTTGTTTTTCGATTTAGTAAAAATTCAGCAAAAAATAAACTATTGATGATAACCAAATAAATAATATTGGTAAAAATGAGATTTATAAGCATAGCATGTCATATGTATGATAGTTTGTTTTGTTTAACTTGTCAAATTTGTAAAAAAGTGTCATATCATACATTTGACATAACTTGGCAGGCAAATGGAGTACTATGTACTATTATTATCATTGATTACATTTCCACCCTGCATTTTGTCATCAGCCAACATTACTCAGTTAATCTTTTCATGTTGTTTTTGATGATAATTCTCAATTTCATGTCCTCCACATGATTAGTCCTTCTAGTCACTTTACTTTTCCATCCATGGTTATCTATATATTGAAAATCAATTGATAATTAATAATATACAACAAAATACGTCGAATATATTGATTAAATTGCATACATAATTTATAAGCATTATGATATTCAGAGTAATTACAATAGTACACACGGCATGAAATTTCGCCATTTTAAAGTCAAATTTACTAGTTATATTTAATGGTGAACTAAATTGACTTTAAATGGCGAATTAAAAATTTCATGTTGTGAGCACTGGGTAATCTTGTATCTCCAAAAAATGAACATTGGATTGAATAAATTGTTTTTTTTTTTAATAAAACACCAGGAAAATATTTTAATATATGAAAGCACCAGTCTGTTTCAAAATATAAAAATTAGTGATATCATTTGCACCAAATATAGCTTCACGTAAACTTTTGAACCTAACTTTACAGCTAAAACATTTTAATAGTTATATAGAAGGTACAGAACAATTTAATATTACATTTAATTGGTCCACTATAGAATCAAATAAGTAATTATTAGAATTTTACGCATATGTAACCTTTCTCTTAGGCTACTTTTGATAAATTGACAGATGAGATACATTGACTTCAATTTGCAGAGTAATGGAATTTGTGCATAGATTAAAAAGTAATATTAATATTTGTAATTTAGCCAAAAGGTAATACTGTACCGTACATTATTATCCAATTCTACTTGACTTAAACAAAATGATTATTTTACTTCATTATTAATAGAATAACTGCATTTATTAGTGTCTTCAGTTATTATAACGCGTATGCAAGTACCACTTACCTCTTAAAGTTACTTTAAAATTTCTATATTTATACTTATTTAGTTATAACGTGAAATAATTTTATTTTCCCGTGAGATGGAAATATATTCAATTGAATTACCTAATAGTCTCTATAATCAAATGAATATATAATCGATTATGTAAGTCGATTAGTAAATCTTACCTTTTTTATCTATGGCGTATTAAAGCTGTCAAAGTCCGAGCCAAATTTTAAATCTATCATATAACCTTTAAAATTCTATTGCTGATATAAATGTGCGAAAAATATTATTAAAAAAATACCATGTCTTTCTTACATAATTCATTACTAAAACTATCGACAAATTACTGTCTCCGTTATATAGTTCCCTACAGAAGCATTCATGTAACCCAAGGTACCCAAGTGGTTGTTTGTGTATTACAAACAATATTTTTTTGTTAAGTATATTTACTAAAAAAGATCTAGATAAATAATTTACTTATTATTTTCTAGCTCAACATTTGTATTCTATATCTGCATTAGGAATTGATGGTTATTTACAAGCAAGGAAAAGAGTTCGTGAGCAATTTGCGAATTTTTCCGATAAGTTTAAAAACAAAATGACGGAATTTGCTTCAGATTCTAAAAATATGATTTTCACCGAAGATCTTAAAAATATGATACATATAGCTGAACCAGCTGATATTGATTTGGTCCTAAAGATGATAAACAAGTATGTTTTGAAAATACTTAACTATATGCATATTTTATTTATATAAGTGACTATCTCAATCTTAATTCAATCTCAATTCCAGGTTTAATACACAAAAGACAGAATTTCGGTTTGGATCTTTTATTTTTGGACCAATTGTAATGAGGATGTTCCATTTTCTGGATGCCCCTAATGAGGCAATTAAAGTAAGTTTCCACTAATGTTAAAATCATAGTAATATCAAAACTTATTCTTGTGTACTACAAAAAATGAAATATGTTTTTCTCTTTGTAGTGTTTTGATGATCCGGCAAATGAAGATTTTTTTGCTCAATTAGTATCTTATCAGATACTCTTGGATCTCCTTTACAACTATCAAATGTATGATGAAATGTACAGAGTATTTGAGAAAATCCAAGAGAAACAGTTGAATATGACAAAATTCCCTAAATACCCAGTGGTTTTGATACTAGGAGCTTGTTATAAACAGGTTATTATTTTTTATTTAATTAAACCATGTATGTATGTCACATGGCAGAGTGCTTGATGTGCATTGTTGCTCTAAACTATCCACGAGGGCTTCTGCCTTATCGGTGTTGTCGGCCCCTATTGTATTGTCGGACTTAGTGAGAGGAAGTCTAGTCACCACTGTGTCGGATAGGGTGAACCCGAATATGCAATATTTTTTTTTAAGTATGAGAACGGTGGTGGTGGGTGTCAAAACTCTTTACATAGGAAAGCTCCTGCTTGCGCGCAGTATATTCCATCCCACGTAGTATATTCTGCTCACACTGTATTTTATTACTTTTGATTTTCTTTGAAAAATATGTTATGTGTACTTTTACATTTTTAGAATACTCCAAAGAGCTTGGAATATGCTACAAAATTATGGTCAGAAATGTTAGAATTTGGTACTGTCCCACTAAGAAGATCGGCTGGATTTATGGCAGGTACTTACAGAACAAACAAAAATTACACGATAAAATAATAAGTAATAAATATCAATGAATATCTCTAAGTTGCTTTATAAAGTTAAGCTATGTGAGCCGTGTAATCCCGGCCTGCAATAGGATCATCCTGGTACTGGTAGTGTCGTGCAAAGTACCGGTGGTAGAGTCACATCGTCAGCAATGGTAACACGCATGGGCAGACTCGACTGGATCCTTGGTAATGGCGTTACCAATAATCCGGTATCTCCCGGCCTTTAAAATTAGCGTGAAGTAGTGGCTTTATGCCACTGCGTTTCGCATCAGGTAATGCCGGGCTCCGGCGCCCAATCCACCTTAAAGGCCGGCAACGCACCTGTAGCTCCTCTAGTGTTGCACGGGGTTGTGGGCGGCGGTAATCACTTACCATCAGGTGGCATAAACGGTCGTTTACCGTGTCTGAACCATATAAAAGAGCTACATTTTAGCTTTAATATTTGATCAACCACTTTCTTTTTTATATATAAAATATCTGTAATATCAGACGAACTACAAGTGAGTTGGTGGCCTTTGAGGTGCCGATAGACGCACTTTTTGAAACTCTGCGGCAGGTAGGTCATTGCCACAGTAGTGGAATGCCACGTATCCAAATAATGTGAACGGTATTGGAGTTTGTGACGTATTATGCGGTTAAACAATTCAGCGTCAGGTGACAGGTCAAACAGTTCCTAAGAAGACTCCCCATAATAAATGTGGTAGAAAACGTAGAGCGAAGAGACATACTATACAAAGCCAAAGTGTTAAGACTTTACAGATCATTGGGTCCCTAACGATTCGAACGGCTCTAACGGTTGTACGCGATCAAGTGGGTCAAGCTGGTACTGTATTCCATATGAGGCTGAACTTTGGCCGTATACAGGGTCAGGGTCGGTGTTTTGGCGTGAAGTATAGTCTCACTCTGCTGATGACCCGTAGTTGGTTAGAGACCAAATAGGCCTTTGTTTCCTGATGATATTGCGATACTGGCAGTCGCTCGAAATGCTAAGGCCCAATGTGCTGATACTGGGCGCGGCTACAAGTGGAGTAAATTGGAAGATTGGTGATTGTGTCTTCTTGGGGTTGAATTGAATTAAATTCTTTTTACTCCATGTGAAAATAGTCGCGAGGGCTGCCTCAACTGAAGACAGAAATTTATTTCGGCACTGGTCGAACTTTTTCAGAGAAAGACTTGCGCTATCGAAGTAAACAGCGTGCACTGTGCTATCATCTGCATAGCAATATATAGATGATAGATGAGGAGGCCAGAATTCAAGGGTGACCTTGATGCTCCGTCCAGTGAGAATGCTGGCGATCTAAAACTGGTAAACTCATAGGATGAAAGTTTTGCAAGGAGCGCCCCATACCGCCATCGATCAAAGGCCTTCGCCATGTTCAAACTAACTGCCAGGTCCTCTGCCCTGCTTTCGAGAGCCGCAGCCCAGCTATGGGTTAGATAAGCCAGAAGTAGGTAGTTATTCTCCAGATATATAAACTAGCTATTTATGATGCTTCATGATTTTTTAAAGCAAGGAGGTAATAGGCTAAATAGGCTTATAGTTTGAAAGATCACTACAGTGCTAGGAATAAAAAGTTACATGTTCTGTAGAACCATGTCGGCAACAGCAGCGAAGTACTAGGATTTTACGGAAGAGAAGCAAACCGGCCCCCGGGGATAAGTTGAGTAAAATCTACGCATCCTATTCCAATCTGCTGACTTAGTGCCAGCGACGAGTTGAGGGTGTTCTGCGACTGACTGTGAAAATTTGACAGTGACAAACACAATCTATCGGCGTCAGTTTTATAAATCGAATCAAAATCAGTTTTACGCTGTATCCTGCGCATAGCAGCGAAGGCAGGGGGAACCTAATGTTAAGACACTTCCCTATATTCCGTTCCGTTCCGTTTCCTATATTCCGCGCAAGCATTCTGGCGGCGGAACTCAACGCCAGGCTTTTTGCCTTGGTTAGCTAGAGTTGGCTAGAGCGAAGAAATGAAAATATTAATAAATAAATATTTATTTTCTTAAGCGATCGAACCCGCAACTGTTGCGTTTACATTCTTGTTCCCCTGCGTCACGACGGCCTCGTCTAGCTCATCATTTTAAATACTCAAGCGAACGTCGCGGTTAAAGATTTTGAGTATATAAATCAATATTTAAAAATGACACAGTATAATATAGTATGTCAATAAAACTCACGCCCATATTGGCTCAAAGACTTATACAGTTGCAAATATTTTAACCATATTTGGATGACTTGTCTATTTCATATTTTTTTAAATTTCTATTTCGGCTATCGATAATTTATTTCATTTACACTTGTAATAAAGAGAAATAACAAAGAATTTGTGTTTCTATGAGGAAGACTCTGTGTGTGCATTTTCACTTGCACAAGCGGTTCACATTTTCAGGATTCTATATATCGGAAGAATAAAAACGGAAACCTCTTAAGATCACTTTGTTGTCCGTCTGTCTGTCTTTCTGTCTATATGTCCGTCAATGATGAGCCAATAATCGCGCAGCAGGGCCACAAGTGTGGAACTGTAACGGGAACGGTCGTAAAAGTGGGAAATGGAAGTGTCTTAAAGGGAACGGAGTCTCGTAGTAATATGTTCTTAGATTACCTCTTTCAATGCTGCTACTTGCAGGATACCTCGTGAAGTTAAAAAAAAAATATCAAAAGTCCTTGAATCACAGCAAGCAATCAAATTCAACGAATTTTAAGTCAACGCTATCAAAAACGAGCGGTTATGCATCATTTTCGAATCGTTTCTTTTAACATGTTCTACATTTACAGCTTTCTGGTAGAGATCAATCTCTCTCTCTCTCTCTCTTAGAGACGACGTATCCGTTGGGGTACTTCTGGTGGGTTTAGATTACAAAAATCGCAAATCAGAAAATTCTTGCTAAGATTTTTTTTCATAATTAATTTAAAATGGTTCTTGTATAAATATATAGCTATAATATATTTTTAGACTTGTTATTTGTATGAAACTAGTTTCATCGAAATCGTTTGTGGCTTAATGTTTAAAAATATATTTAAATTCATATTTTAATTTAAACCCGTTTTATAGAAATAGTCTATGCCTTTTTTTAATTATGTCGCATTTAAAATGTCTAAGAAACTAGTTTGTAAATATCAAATCCATAATATGTTTTGTTGTTAATTATAGTTGAGGCCAATCGTAGTTGCACAGGCGTGCGGCTGCTACCACGACAGGTTGTGGATTCGATTGCCACTCGAGGAAATTAAATATTTAATATTTTAATTTCCCTGTTCTGGCAACGAGGTAAAGCGTGGCGTGAGCGTGGGTTGAGTTAAGCGGCGGCCCGAGTGCGGCGGAAAGTCGGGAAAGAAAATGTCAACAGAATGACTTAATACTAGGTTCCCATGGTCCCCTCTGCCAACTATGCTATGTGTTGAATACAGCGAGAAGCTAATAAAAAGAGAATAAAATTGTATTATATTAGCTCTGAATATCTGGCTAAATAAGGGCACATACGTATGGTGTACATTTTAATCTGCTCTGGAAAATTGGATTTAAAAACTTTATCTTTTTATTATTTTGGTTTGGTTCTACATTCAGTTTTGGTTTGGTTCTACATAAATATAACAAAAGGCATCAAGTTAAAGAATAAATATCAACATAGAAAAAACGTTTTTTTGTAAAGTTAGGTAGGTATTAAGGCCCTTCGATCCCCACTCGAGGAAGTGAAATATTTATTTACATTTATATTTTCAATTCTTCACTCTGGTGCCGAGCTGAGGTAAAGCGCGGCGCTGACTTCCGCCGCTCAACGCGCAATGCCTCCAGAACATTGCGGAAATTGGGGAAGAATAGTTTTTTAGAAATAATACTATATATATCTATATGTATATATATATATATATATGTGTATATATATAT
>DVQM01001804.1:0-11216 GCA_018231645.1 Heliconius ricini | reverse complement strand
TATATATAAATATATATATATATATATTAATTTCGCTATCGCTGTACGTATGTAGGTCATTATAGCACGACGTTTTCTTATCGATCTTACCAAATTTTATGTGAAAGACATCATTTAGCTATATTGAAATATTTTCCTTTATAATTGTGTTGCTTTATTTACGTAGATGTCAAAGAAATTATATAATAAAACAAACGTTTAACCAAACGCCAAATGACTGTAATTATTTTACTTTAATATTTGTAGGTGCGTTGGTAAAATTGTATTGTAACTTTTATTTTGTTTTACTTAGAAATATAGCAACAATATTATTATATGTTATTATATGTTTATAATAACATATAATAATATTGGTCTATTCAATCGATAAGATCTCGACGCTAGTACGCAACTTTTCATTCGGCTGCTAATATTTATCACTTTCCGAACTGTTTTAATTGGAGCTGTGTGCTTTTTCTAATAATTAAAATATGTTTAATCGTTGTCTGTACATCCGTCACTGACACGAAACAACTGCACACGGTCTATTGGTATTGTTGGTAAGATTATGTTTAAAAAAAAAACAATGTAGGTGACAGTTTAAATAGATTTCTCGTACAGATACTAGGTCACGTATCATATAGGTATTCTTACAAATTGTGAAATGCGTGTAAAATGTATTTAGTCAATTGGTTCTTACTTACTATTATTTAAAATTGGATTAGTGTGGATATATTAACGCTTGTGTAGTGTCCATGGAGAGCATGTAAATGCTTTATAATTATACATAATATTTACAAGTAAACTATATATGACTGTTGCTTATAAAAATGTCAAATGCGCCCCAGGACTAATTACTGTTACCAATTGTTTCATCAATTTTATATAAATGATGCAACTAATCGCATAACCGTCTCCAGACCGTTTCAATACAAACAAATACTTATTCTTCTTTTATTCATTTGTAACATTTGTATAAAATATTATTATAGTTGTTAATAATATTGATATTAAATTTCGCATTTTGTACAGAGCCCTTAGTAAAATTAAAGAACAGTGTAACTCCATATAACGTTGTCGTGGGGATTGAGCAGGAGAAGAAGTACGTACTTTTAAATGACGAGAAGAAAAATCTATATTATTTTTCTGTTATAATATAATACTATTTTAATCTGGTATAAAATTTACACATAATATGTTGTGAATACGCAGGATTTTTAAACGTTTTAAGTAACGTGACTTTTTCGTCAAAAGTGGGACAAAATAATTCAGTATTTAATTGATTATTTATCCTTCTCATGCAGTTAAGTCTTTAGAGTGGTTATATGTAAATTACAAATATAATTATTTATATTTATTGAGATTTTTAGGTACCAATCAAAAACTTAAAGCAATTTAAAAAAACTCTCAGTACGTGGAATTATGTGTGAAAAGCAGGACTAATTTGTAGCGATCGGGCCCATTAATTTTGGGCTGAAATCAGGACCTCTGGTAACACTGGTTATATCCATTTGACGGATGCGTAACCGCAGATAAAATCTAGTATAGTATATCAATATCGTTCATACTCGATATGTTCTCACAAAAAATGACCTCAAAATTTACATTCTATATAATAAAGAAACAAGGACATGCATTTTCCTTTCATTTCTTATAATTTTTGACAACTTAGAAACTATTGTTTCTTTCTTAATAATTATGTTGTCGTTATTGAATTTAAAAGTATGTGTGCTGCATTGCGTCGATATGTAGTATGGAAAACAAGCTAAAGTGTGACACTAGGGAATTTATTGTTACAACGTTACATGGAGTTGACACAGTATTTAATTAGGCTATAGATATTAAAATAGTAAATTGTTGCTAGTTTTCTAATGTGCTTCAACGTATGTGTACGGTTGTGCGATTAGAGAATATAACTGATGGTCGGAAGCTTTCGAAGGTGTGAATGCTGACTCATAATTTTGAAGCCTAGCACAAGGAATTCAAAGTAAAATTAAACGAAGTGAACATCACAAAGTATCCGACCACTCGGCGTGTTGTTCCGCGTAGGTGTAGAGGCACACGGTTTGGTTTGACCCACGTTCGGCCGTTCCTGTGCTTCTAGTTGCCTGACAGGAGCTAACATTGTACCAACAATCGGACATCAGTTTTATTTGCTGTGTATGCTCGTGAGCTTGCCACCGTACAGACTCCCACAGGCCCATCGACGTCATTGCCTCGTCTCTTACCCACCACACCTATCAGACACGCTAGCCTCCCACTTAGATCTTCTCCATGAAACGGACCATTTGCAAGATGCAATTTATTTGAATATATGTAACGTGAATTTTTCTACGTGTAGGGGAAATCTTGTACCGAGTGGAACTTCCCATGATGGAGGAGATAACGCTCATTTATCTCGAGGACGAGAGTAAGTTTTGGGAGTGAGGCGTAGCTTGCGAGTGCAGTAGCCGATACCTTATCTCCCGCATTCTGGTTATGTTCATCAATTAGAAATGTAGTTTCCATTTCAATAACACTCGATTTTTCTATTATTTGTCATATGTTTATGTTTAGTTTTTATTTTCTAATTCATACAACGCGATGAATCTAATAGCTATAAGCACACGATTATATCACATTTTGATGAGCCCAATTTGATTCACCCACAAACTAGTGACGTCGCGCTCTCTAGTCCTGACGGCATCGAACTGAACAATGTAAGTTCCGTAACAATGTTGCACCTGACCCGAGTTATAAGATTTGGTATGCCAAAATTAGCTTTGAGGAATTGCGTATCTTACGCAACTTACATTGTGACACTGAAAGTTCCTTAAATGTAGGTTAACACCGAATACGCGAAAGGAAGCCCTTATTGAGTCGTGAAGGGAGAGTGGGCCACTGGAAGCACGAGGACAGTAGCCGACGCTCGAGGCGCCGCATGTTCACAGTTCGCACTCGTACGCGCTTTGCCTAAAGACATTACATTATCACGAGCATGTACACCGTAAACAGATTTTGACAATCATCATACGGGCTTTTTAAAAATATTTTAAAAAATTTGCTGTGCTGAATTTATTTCGAACGTAGATTGTGTCGCTTTAGAAAATGCTGTATTTTTAAGCTTATCTGACTAGTGATTCGACGTACTGACGTAGCTGTCACCTGTCAACTTGACGCCAGATTTCACGAAAAAAATTGTAGACACTGGTGATATGTTCATCAGTAAATTATTCTTTTATTGGCCGACCTGTGAATTATTTTACTTTGATTACCATCCATGCAACAATGACTTTGTGAAGCATGTCGACTCGATTCATTAAGAAAGGTTTTCATAGGTTTTATCGATTCATATTTTCCATCTAAAGGTAAGATATGAAACGCCATCAAGAATCGACACTTTGAGGGCATTGCATATTAGTTAAATATTTTTTACATTTATTTCAGATTTTAGTAGATTAGATAGGTTGTAAAATTAGAATCGTAGTCAAATAGATATTTTTTATTACAAATATAGTTATAAGTTAGAAGCAAATATAGCAAAGCAAGTTATAAGCAATTATAATATTACCTTAGAAAAATCCTTTAATAATAAGATAAAAATGGACTAGCCAATAAATAAGCTTTAATGTTAAAAAGATTAAAATTACTCTGACATTATTGACAAAACAAAAATATACACAGATATTGAAAAGAAATTACATTTTTGGACAAGACAAATATTAATAGTAAAATACGTTTCATAGCAATTAGTCGTAAAGCACGACGCACGATCGAAAGCTTAAATTTGTTTAAAAAAAAGTAGTCACTTATACATTTGTGTAAAGATAAAGTATTGCTATAGCCAATAATTTTGTATAATAGTGATTTGTAATGAAAATTGGTACGACTATACATTTTTATTACCTGATACAACACTACCTATAAATAGTAGAGTGCATTATTGAGTTATAGGAAAAATAATATGGAAGATATTCTTTATACATGTCTCGTTCTATGTTCTTAGGTCAAGACGAAGCGGTTTTATCGTATGAAACAGTTCAACAGTTGACGATAACTTACACGAGACCAGTAATTATACTCGGCCCACTAAAGGATAGGATCAATGATGACCTAATTTCGGAATTCCCCGACAAGTTTGGAAGCTGTGTGCCACGTGAGTGTTTTAATACATTTTATAATTATTTGTTACATTTAATAATAATTTATTATTTGCATAGCTGTTTTTCAATATTGTAACTTACGTTGTAAGCGATATTAACTATACAAGCTGCGTCCACGTCAGCATAGCACACGCCGCCGGGCTGTATCCGATAGTTGTATAATGTGTTGTGAACAGATACGACGCGAGCTCGGCGGGACTACGAGGTGGACGGGCGCGACTACCACTTTGTAGGCAGTCGCGAACAGATGGAGCGAGATATACAGAACCACTTATTCATAGAGGCCGGGCAGTACAATGAAAACTTGTATGGAACGTCCGTGGCCTCCGTCAGAGAAGTCGCCGAAAAGGTACCATCTAAAATCAAATCAAAAAATTAAATTACCATCAGGTACCATCTAATTAATACAAAATGGAACAGCTCAGCGCTTTAGCCTTAGTTGCAGTGAGAGTAACTGTTTAGTGCCTGAAAATGACCTCCACAATCTAAGCTTGTGTCTACTTAATCGAATTCAAAAGAATCTTACTAAAACTACCATAAATTGTTAAACCTCCCCTACGCAATGATGTCTCATCAAAACACGTCAATAAAAATAATAACATCTTTAAATTATAATGTAAATCACTTGGACATATTATATGTAGCACTATGTTGGCACCAGTCTTATTATTAAAAACAAATTATTTCTAATTATACTGTGTAATGAAATAGTAAATATATTAATATATTACTGGAGGCACTTTGCAAAATAATCGATTCACATTTTCAGGGGAAACACTGCATTTTGGACGTAAGCGGTAACGCTATTAAGAGGTTACAAGTGGCGCAACTGTACCCCATTGCCATATTTATAAAACCAAAGAGTGTAGAATCTGTTATGTAAGTTTTATACGTATGTTTAATTTTACATGTATTTCGCCTTTCTTTTTTGCCCTTAAGTAAAATATTTACAATGATTCCAGGGAAATGACGAAACGAATGACCGAGGATCAAGCTAAGAAAACGTACGAACGTGCTCTAAAGATGGAGCAAGAATTCGCTGAATATTTTACAGGTACTTAACGTTAGAATAGTAAAAATAATATAAGACACTCCGTTCTCCGTTTGGTTCCCCAATTTGAGATTCGGAGCTAAAGCTGTTGTTTTAAATATAATAAGGTTATGGATTCGATTCATAATAACACTAAGTGATTCAGTAAATTAGATCAGTTTTCTTTAATAATAACGAGTAATTTACTTTTTCTACAGCGGTGGTGACTGGCGACACGCCGGAGGAGATATACGCAAAGGTGAAGGCGGTGATCACGGCGGAGAGCGGTCCCACCGTGTGGGTGCCTCGCCGGGACCCCCTGTGAGGGCCCCCCTCCCCCCACACACCGCCACCGTGCCATACGCTCTGCCCCCCTTCACCCCCCTCCAGCAATGCTATGTATACTCACGTCACTGATTACCGTGTATCGGATAGGTTACACCTTTGACTCGAGTCGAGGGGGTTTATTTTATAGTAACTCAAAATACGTCGGTAAGAACATTTGTTTTGCAAAATTTCCATTGGTATACATACACCTTAATACTAGACAGTTTTCAGTGTTTTCGAATTCTGACCCTTGAGATCAGCAACTTGTTATAGTTGTAGTTAATAGTATTGGGCAGCAGCAGAACGAAGCAATATAATATTGAAGGCGTCACGTAAGCAATACATCGCGACATGTCCGCGAGGAGCGTAGCGGTAGATAGTCACATATTTTTAAAATATTATTGATTTTTACCATATTTTACAAATACCGCTCGGTAGATATACCCTTTGTAATGTTTCGCACGAGACGAACACGCGAGCTGAAACAATCGTTTTGTAAAACAGAGCTTTCACCGTAGTATACTGCATTGTGCTTGTTTTTGCTAATGTTTAATCTAGCGAATATATTTCGTGACGTTAGTATGTTTGCATTGTATAATTAAAAAAAATATTTATTGAGAAAAACAGTTATATGCTTCGATTTAATGTAAATGAAATTGTATATTGTAGAAATTTAAAATGATATTGTTCATGTTGATTTGTTAACTCAGATTGCTACAGTGAATTGTGAATTTTTCAGCATTAAAGTATCTTTATTATGGTCCGATTTATAATATCTCGAAGATTTGTGCACTGCAAGATGCGATATGACAAATATAGTTATACAGTTTATTACGTACTGTAGTCGAACCCACCTAAGTCCTGCATGGCTAGGCTAAGCGTCGTCGCCGGCCGCGGGCGGGCCTCGGTGTGCCCTTGAAAATTATATTATACAAAGTTCACTATAAACTTACTAATACATACCGAATTTCACCGACGACCGCCCACGTCTCGCGACCACATTGAATCTCATGACATTGTGCACACCGACATCCTCTTTGACACTTGTTTAGACGAGGTGCAACGCTGTTTGTTGATCATTTTTATAGTAAGGAATTGTGTTATACGGTGTGAAATGTCTCACCGCATAGTGTTTGACATTTATTTATTGAGAATTTTATTTTCTTACGGAGTAATAGAATGGCCATCTGCAAATATGGCACTACTGTACACGAGCAATTACTGCTTAAGAATATTTATGATCATTTTACATATTTATATGGTAAATACGCAATCAGACTCCTTGTACTTAAACTATTTTTATAGTGTGTGTTTACGTTGTGTAATGTTTTCGTTTTTTTAATATATTCTATTCACATGACAAATATGTTTTAAAAAATATATAAATTCGCTGTTTTATTTTATTTTACATCTCAATTATTACAACAATGAACCCGAGTGCATATTTTCCTACCAAAGATGTTTTTAATCTGTGAATTTTAAAAAATGGCAATGCTATACTTAAAAAGTGTATGAATCTTTCTACGTCATGGTTCCGGCCAAGAGCTATACAATGTAAATATTGATACATTTTTAATAATTAATGCATGTAACATATTTATTGTTATTAAAATTTATGAAAATTATGAACGAACTAATATGGATCTATATGTATGTGTATACTTTGTCCTGTTATTTTAAGTTTCTTTACTGTATGTATTAACAAGTAATATAAATTGTTTTAACGGTTATTTATTTTATCGTACTAAGATAGGTATTCTATTAAATTAATGGAATGTGTTAAATTTGTGTACATTAATAAAATATAAGTATTAATAATGTTTTTAACCCCTTTTAGTTAATTTTAACATTTTATCAACTCCATATTTGCAGATGTACTATGTTTATCAGTTAGTGATGTTCAATAGACTAGTTTGAATAAAATTATTTACGTTGAAAATTTTACCCTTGTTTCTTTAAACCTTAGATCCTTATTTATAAATTTCAAGTTTGAGATAGATATTGACATGGCATTTTCACTCATAGATATATAATTTAAATATGGGTCTAAATGTAATTTTAGATTAACTTAAAAATATATATAAGAAATATTAATTTTTATCAACTCGTTTTACATTTGATCTGAAATAGGCTTAAACTCATTTAAAATTTTGTTTGTTTGCTCGTTTGTTTACGCTAATCTCAGAAACGGTTTAATATATTGACGCCAGTCAACTCGTTAGACAGGATATAGATAGAATTAAGAAGTTATTCTATAATAAAAATTATAATTAAAGAATAATTATTTACTAAATTGCTTAAAGAATAATTAATTAATAAGGAATAGAAAAATAATAATAGGTAATTTAAAAATACAATAGTATTAAGATTTAATTCACATATATATATATATACATACGGCATTGTTCGAAGTGATGTAACAGCACAAGACAACATAATAAATTACTCGCTACATTTCTACACAAATTAAGTCAATCTAATACAAGTAATAGACAGCTACATTTTTTTTACAATTAAAAATATATCTTTTCTTAAAAACTACCAAACAGTAAGCATAGTCCTTGTTTTTATCACATAACTTAAATGTGTTTATAATATACTACATCTTCATCAATCGCCACATCCAAGTCGGATGTGGCGTATTATATTTTTTTTATTCATAATTATTATCTGTTCTAATATAAAAAGAAAGCTAAAGATTTTATTTGTTTAAACTCGCTCATCTCAGCAACTACTGAAATACTATGTTTGATGACAATCTTTTTGTGTTGGTTAGTTAATTTTTTTAGTTAGTGAGTTAGTGATAATCACTGTACTCGTACAATTCTTTTATATTTTTTAAATATTTCTAATGTGTTAATCCATACTTTTTTATATGTTTTCTCAATAAGAATTCTTAGTTATTTATATTAGAATAATGAGTCGGAGCCGCAGCCAAATCATTAACAGTCAACATGAAACCGCAGTATACTTGCAAATGTTAAAAAGATATAAAACACATTTCACAGGATATTGACGGCTTACGCCATTTAAAATATTTAGATTGTTAGAATCACAAATTGAATGAGATTTATAAAACAAATATCATGACAAACAAAATACAAAAAATAATAATATGATAAATTAGCAAAAAATGAAAAAAAAATCCACATATATATATATACATAACAGTCGTGCTAAATCTAATCCCTAAACAGGCAAAAGTAAATAATTTACAGCAATATACTGTTAAACTATATCAGTAGTAGAATCTAATAGAGCATTAGAAATTTAGAATAACAAAATAAAGTGTTGCGGTGGTGTGCCCATTTAGGGGTTAGATGGGTTATATACAATAATGACTATAAAATGAAATTCGTAATATTTATTGTTATTATTACAACATATAAGTACATTTATCAAACTTTAATACTAACATTCTATTTTAATTTTGAGAGATCTAATTGTACTTTAATTTTTATATTATATTTACAATTGATTGAATTCACATTATTTATATTCGAATCATAAGTTTCAAGGAACATTTATATTATGGGACAGTCGGTGAAATATATATTTTTTATATTCATTCTTTTTGATCACAAATAAATATAGGCAGAGGTGAATTATTACAAATTTTATAGTTCTTAGAAAAAATTAAATATAAGATAATATGGATGATGTATGCATTTTAATTTTTTTGCTATATATGTAACGAACAAAGAATAGGTACATTAAAATATAATACAGATTATAATTATTCACCTTTAAAAGTACCATAGCTAACACTTTAAGCCTTAAATAATAAATATCGTTCAATTTTCTTTGAATAAAGAAAAAAACTACTGAAATTTAGGTATATATTACAAAATGAACTGATCACATTTACAACATCTGAAGCGAACTAAAGCTCATTTGATTTTTTTTGTTTTCACTTTTCGTTACCCTCAAACACACTATTATAAATACTTAAGCCTATGGATCACATGCTAATGCCAACATATAAACATAAACTCAAAATAAATATCTAGCCAGTTAGATATTAAATATTAGAGACTAAACATTAATTACGACTATTTTTAACACTACTTGCAGAACTTTATAAACGGCTTTCCCAATTTATTGAATTGGTCATTATGTATTTATTTATATTTTTCTTCTCATAATAATTATAATAAGATCTTTGAATTTTGTCATTTTCATTCATTTTTAACAAATCTCTTTAAACGGAACAATCAAGTGACTAAACCATCTCATATTTGAAAATCTTAAAGAAATTGTCCTTAAAGTTTAATTACAGTTTTAATTTTTGACTAAATTTAAAAAAACTAAGTAGTACTAACATTACAAAAAGATTGAATTTATTCATCTTAGGCCATATCGCATTTGTTATAAGTAAATAATGTTATAATAATATGATTTAAACTTATTAATTTCATAATAAGAAAATATTTCAATTTCAAATAGAAATTTCTTTTTTTTTATAATTTATATGAATTTCAAGTGTAAAGTAAAATACGATTTGAGGCCAAACGCGACGAATTTAATGAGTAAAAAGGATGAATTTGACGTTTAAAAAGGGAATTTGATGCATAAAAATATGAATTCGACGAGGATTCAATGTTTTGAACATCTTGCGGTAGGCTGTGCCCCGCACCTACTGTAAAGTGTTCGAAACGCAGGGCATGAATTTTAGTATTTCACATATTATACCGGTTAAAGAATTTTCTTCTCATTAAGTAATTAATAATTTCTAACACAAATTATCAGCTTATATATATAAAATCCTGACTGCACCAATTTTTTTTGGTTATTATAAAATAAAAAGGCAGTAGGTATCACATTAGTTTGTGCATAGGTATTGAATTTATTAAAAAAAATCAACCTAACCCTTGTTTAAATTATCATATGTTGGATATTTAATTTATATTTTTGTTTCATATTGTATTTGTTCATAAGTCTAGAGGGTAATTTAAAATTTATGTTATAATATAATTTCTGCTTTCTTTTTCTTAATAACAAATCAACATACTCAACAGAATATATAGATAATATTAAAATTCATCTTAAAATTAATAAATTCATTCAATATTTATATTTATGGCAGGCTTACATCTCACAGCAATCGCATATCTATTTTAGAATACATTTTAAAATTGAATTCTTAATTGTAGTGTTTGAGTATGGAAAGGAAGTTTAGCTGATTTCTATTACATATTCATGAATTAATGTTATCGTAATATATATATTACAGTTAGAGTGATTATTATTACCTATAATAAATATAAAATAAGAGTTATTAAAAAAGCAAGGGTTTATATATTACTTAATTGTTCATTTCATCCAATTGAGGCAAAGCTCAAAAAGAGGCATATTTTTTCTGGTAACTTTTAAACAGGGGAAGCATATTTACAATTGATATGTTGTTACATTTGTCGCACAAGTGCTACTGGATATGTTATTATGTTATGTTGCTATTAAAACAAAAAACTCAACCAACATATTAAAAAAAAACAACTCCACGTAGAGTTTTTTTATATAATTTATAATTCACTTGTAAATGTCAAACACTTAGAAAAAAAAACCGCTTCACGCTGTATACCGCACACAGCAGGGAAGGCAGAGGGAACATAGTATTAAGACACTCCGTTCCCCACTTTCTCCCGATTTCTGGAGGCATTGCGTGTTAAGTGACAGAACTCACCGCAGCGACACCAGAGCGAATAAATGGAAATATAAATGTAAGTAAATATTTCATC
>DVQM01001803.1:0-11217 GCA_018231645.1 Heliconius ricini | reverse complement strand
ATATAAATTTAAGTAAATATTTCATCTCCTCGAGTGGGGATCGAACCCACAACCCATTGGTTTCACAGTCACACTTTGTGCCACTGCGCCACGACTGGCCTCAAAACTTAGTATCTATCGATATTTTATATTCTATTAACAAAGTAAAGAGATATTGGATATTAATTTTAATATTAAATTAATCAGATGTTAGCTTTCTGCTTGCCAGGCTTTTGTAGTTCAACAATAAAGGTTGACCTTTGATTAATAACAAGAGATGTTGGTCTGAAATTAAATATTATAGAGTTATAATAAGTAAGAGTAATGGAAGGTTCTAGGCGCCAATTGAGGATGAACTGAACTTAGCAGAACATTGCCCATCAGATCAAAAACAAAATGGAGCTCTCTTCGCATGCAGCTGAGTTCTATAGTTCCTAATGGATTTTAAAAATAGTTTTGGCGTTTTTACTCCAAAAAAAGTTATTTTAAGAAATGATCTGCTAACTTCCCTTGGCATTCGTAATTTTTTCAAGGATAATTTTAAAAAATTAAAGTTTCGTGCTCATAAGCGGGAACTTTTCAGAGAAATATATGATATTTGGGCTCGACAAAGACCAGAACTCAGAAAAAACTACCAGCAGGGCATAGTTCAATGTATTAAATGTAAAAAAAATTCAAAGTTTACTTTTCTCTTCATACGGAAAAGTATTATACTATATTTCTTAAATTGTACTCAGATTCGATAACTCTTCGATTTTTATTACAATACGAATAGTTCTATTATAAAAAGCCTATAACAAAGCCAGAATTTTTGTAAAAATACTCACAGAGCCTAGTTGAAAATTACATTTGATGGAAAATTTCAATTTAAATTGTTGAGACGAAAATATAATTTTCATTTTTCAGAAGAATATAAGTAGGTCTATGATATTTACCCTGAAAGAAAAACCAGAATATTTGTGCCAAGGGATAGCAGATTATTTTTAAATTACTTTTTTAGGGGAAAAAGATGCCAGAACTATGTTATTAGCCCATTAGGATTTATAATGCAAATATTTTCAATGATTTTACACCTTCGCTATGATTATATTACTTTATTTATTTATTTTTAATACAATATAGTTCTTTTTAAATAAATTAGCTTCAAGCTTTATCCCGCACATAGCAGGGTAGGAAGAGGGAATATAGTGTTAAGACACTCCGTTTCCCACTTTCTGTCGGAACCCGGAGGCATGCGTGTTGAGGGGCAGAACTCAACGCCGCGCTTTGCCTCGACATCAAAATTTATTTTCATACTTGAAAGGCATACAACAAATATCATAAACTATTTGACAATAGCTGAACTTTGATAATTACACCCGCAGTAAACGGACACTTCGCCACATTTGGTGAAATCAAATACAGGCTTTAAGTAAATATGTAGTTTGTATGTGGATCGTGGAGTGACTTGATATTTGGAATGAAATATTTAATATTTTAATTTCTCTCATTCTAGTGACAAGACAAAGCGCGGCGTTGAGTTCCTCCACCCAAAACGCAATACCTCGCTGAAAAGTGGGGGACAAAGTGTAATTATGCTAAGTTATCTCTGGTCAAGCGTTCTATTTGTGGGATATATTTAAGAAAAAAATATTTTAAAAAAATTCTTCGCGCCGGTTGCTATACAAAGCATTGAAGTTTGTTACTCAGCGTGCAACATCTCTAATATTAGGCGGACAATGAGGGACGGAGTGTCTGAACACTATGTTCCTTGTGCTTATATCGTAATACGCTATAAAATATTATAATTGAACTTATGGTGTAAAAAGTGTTTCATTTACAA
Organism: Heliconius ricini; assembly: GCA_018231645.1. Classification (NCBI taxonomy): domain Eukaryota; kingdom Metazoa; phylum Arthropoda; class Insecta; order Lepidoptera; family Nymphalidae; genus Heliconius; species Heliconius ricini. The sequence continues at coordinate 9,416 of DVQM01001803.1, read as the reverse complement.
TATAAAAAGAAAATCACAAACACCTGTTACATTTAAATTCTTTTATATGAACATAATTATATTAAAAGTAGAGTTTCAATATTAAAGCCTCATTAGTTTTACTTCGTAGCTGACCTACTATTGTCGCTATATAATTATCATGCCGAATGTAATTCGAATTATTTTCGTTAATTTCCGGTTACAACGGTAAATGCCTTTTCATTTTTCACGTTTTTTCCCTTCTTTGTGAGGAGGAAAATGTATTGACAACAGAAAGATTTACAATGTTCATACACATAAATAAAATTGTAATGTCTATCTGTGATAAAGAAAACTTTATTTTTCCAAGTATAAAATATAATTATTTACACAAAATATCACACTAAAACAATTACATATTTTTTTTGTGTTTGTCTGGGATAATCTTCTAAAATATGAACCGGTTTTAATGGTACTTTCGCTAAAAGTAAGAAAGGGTTGTGTAAATATACATATGTTACTTTAAATCCCAAAATTCTGTGAAATATAAAGTATTGTACCCCAAAATTCCAGCAAGATCAGAGTTTATACGGAAATAACGCGATTGACGTGCGCGCGTACCTATAGCTTACCTAGATAAATGTGAAATAACTAAATGTTTTGCTATTAAATACGACATTTTTTAAAAGCAAACCGCTAGTCTTTCAAAAAAATATGTAACAACATACAAAACTTTATATTAAAGTCATGTGAACAAAACAAACAGCCGCAAATCGGCACGACACGAATATAATTCATTCCCCAGCCTGGAAATTGAACCCACGTCCGTCGAGTTAACAGTTAGATGGATTTCTGCTGCGCTATATATTTATGCTTTCGAAAGTCGCCAAATCTTTTTTGCCAATTTTCTTCCGTAGTACTCACGTTTCGCTAACCGATAACAACGTCGATCCTAGCACTCAAAATGAACATGCGTTCGCGTTTCGCCGTCCTATCAATACAACTAATATACCATTACCAGTGGTAGCACGCCTTTCCACATTCATTTCATATTTTCCATCTTTACTAAACATACTTCTAAACTATTCTCTTTTATAAATTTTGGAAGCTTTGCGTGTTCCGCTTTCAGAATTTGCTAGAAAATGTTAAGACACTCCGTCTTAACATTAATGGAGTGTCTTAACACTAGGCTTCCTGTGAGACTATGTCCGGGATAAAACGTGAAACTGATTTTTATAATCACTTAAAATGCGTATTATAATGTTTTACAAAAATATTCCTATTATTTGTAATAAATATTGGTACATTTTTTCTTAAAGACCGTAATTAGGATTGTATGTAAGGATGCCTCAGTTTCAGCGGCCATAGTAAGCTTTAATAAAACCTAATTGTCTTGTGCTGAGTAAAGCAGTGTACGTTTTGTACTAGTTTTGAAAATAAATATAGCAGGTTGTAATTTATTAATAGAATAGATTTATATCCAATAGCAGGTGGCCGACAACGGGAATGGCCAGAGATCGATTCTCGCTCTGGTAAAAAAATCGCAGTGTCTTTCATGTCTTCTTACACGATGCCACTTAAGTCTCGGAATTTGGGAGGGAAGTATGGAAAAGATTGTAGTGTCTTGACACTATAATCTTTTTATCGCTATGTGGGAAAAAACGTGGAGCCATAAAAAATATATACATCATACAAAAAATAAATAAATACAAATAAAAAATATATACATGTGTTCAAAAACATTATGTTTCTTAAAGATACATTGCTAAACGTTAATCGTTGGGGTATACGAATTATTTTAGCATTTTATATCAGCCATATTGGAGTTACAATGACCAAGGTAAATTAAATAAAATAACTAACTATTTTTAAAACTTACACGCTGCATTCCATATAAAGCAGGGTATGCAGAGTAATTCTGGGAACCTAGTTTAAAAGCACTCCGCCCCTCATTTAGAGCGAAGAATTTAGAACTATTATAAAATTTCATTCCCCTGAAATCGACAGGAAATCGAACCCACAATTCTTCAACGTTGGTTTCGACACAACTTTGACGTTCGTCAAAACGTCGGTGACTCTACTACGACGGCCTCAAAAGATAAAATGACCATTAAATAACAAAAACCCAGTATCTTTGGAAGCACGTAACACTTAGTTCCTTTGCTAACCATGCTAGACGTGGGATATAATAGCGTGAAGCTGAAAAAAAAGAAAAAAAAATACTGTCCGATTGTTTATATACCTACATGCAGCATCACATATTTATAGGCTATTATTAAGAAAAACACAAATATATAAAAAAACGAATGGAAAAACATATGTTTATTTCCAATTGCAATCAATTCAGTTGATCAGTTTCAATTTGTTGAACATAATATTTTTATAAATATACTGAAAGTAAATAAAATATCGGTATAACCATTTTATTAAAATAATAACCCTAGGGTTGAGTTATTAAAACAGTTATGGTAAATAGTTACTGTGATATTGATATGTTTTTGCTATTGTGGAACAATGAGCCGTGTTTGGCTGTAAATGTGATGGTTGTCGATTCAGTCTAGTAGACCAAATGTGGCGTTGAGTTCCGCGATTCAACATGCAATGTTTCTAATTAAAGAAGAGAAGGGAGTGTTATGTCACTAGTCTCTTTGCTTAACTGATATATGCAGGGTATAGCGTGAAGCTAAGAATCCACTTCTTTTAATAAACGTCTTTGAGTTCGTACTGGTTCACATAATAAGATCTTTAATTTCGCAATTATTACAAATTTTTAATTAAAATCTAACCAGATTAATCGCTTATAACATAGCTTTTTTATTTATGAACAAAGCTAACACTTAAGCCTTTTTACTTCTGAGAATATCGAGATAAAAAATTGCAATTTGCAAAGGTAACGGTTGTTTGTGTGAATGCCACTCGCGAGAATGAATAATTTTAAGTTTGTCGCTCTATGAGATATAATGCGGCGTTAAGTTCCGTCACTCAATAAACCACTTACACCACACATGATTTTCTCTAAGGACAAACATACACGCATTTACAAAGACGCAACACGTGCTTCTAAATTAATACCCACAATATTACATATGCTTAGCTAACAACATTGAATTACGCTCAGAAAATGTTTCTAGTTTTGTTTCTATTTCGCTGTCCCACATTTTCCTATATCATTTAATGAATATACGTACGTTATATAAGTTTTATGATATATTATATTATTATTTGTCCTGTCATGTGTCAAGCTAGCGTGACACGCGTCACGGGACGTTATTTTCCTAATGAATGAAATAATGATGACATCATTGGGATGACATCATCAATAGTAAAGGCGATGGTAGTGAGTTCAAATTTTATGTGGATAAAAAATATTTATGGCGCAGGAGCACAAACATGTGAATGTGAACGCGACGATTGTTGGTTCGATTAAGGAATCGAGGAGGAATTCACGCAACGCCTCAAGAATTTGGTGAAAGGTGGGAAATCTTATTAAAAAACGGTGTGCCTTAACACTAATTCCCTAGGTTCCCCCTGACTAGCTAGCTACAGACTAGCTACTAGACCGGGTGTATTTCATTTCCACGTGTGGAATTCGAACCCACAACTATAGCGTTAACTATCACATGCTTATGCAACTGCGCCACGGCTGTCTCGACACCAGAGCGAAGTAATGTAAATGTAATAAATATTTCATTGCCTCGAGTGGGTATTGAACCGACAACTAGTCGATTTTACAATCACTCTTTGTGCCCCTGCGCCACGTCTGGTCTCATTTAATATCAAAAAACTAAACGATTTCATACAAAATTAAACTTTCAACAACATTTTTGTTCAAAGCAGTACAATACAAAGATAACAAAAACGTAATGAATAATAATCCGCGTTTAGCGTCCACAAATAGAGCAACTTATCTCCTCTGTTATATTTAGTGCTTTGAATTTGTACATGGTTTTCTTTTGGTAATCTGTAATCTATATTTTGTGATAGTATAACACTGTTTTATTTTTTAATGACATTTTGAAAGCAACATCCTGTTTGTCCTATTAGATTAATTTCAGTTTCAAGTTGCGACTGCATGAAGCAGGGGAAAACCAGTGGAGGAAAAATTTATAGAAGTGAAAAAAACATTGCATTCTTATATTAGTGTTCATATCATACAAAATTAATATATACGCCCGCAAACTTAAATTTGTCAACTTTTTTATACTTTCTTGAATTTGAACGTGACTCGCACTTGACTGGTTTTATTAATATTCAAATATGCTCACTTGTTTTTATTAATATAGTTTTTATTAACAAAGCAAATTGTAAGCCTAAGTAAATTCTAGAATATAGATGCAAAGTTGAGAAAAGTCACTTTTTATGCTTTATTAAAACAATAATCATTCTCTTCTTTTTTACCCTCAAGATAGAAAAATAAATAAAATAAAACCTTCATTTCACAAATTCAGCCAAGGACAAAGGAAAAACAAAGTTTGGGTCCTTCACGAAACTGAACATATATAATTATAGAGATCGAGAACGATTCTTAAGGGACAAATGATGAGCGTGACCTCTACTGTAACTCTTCGTGTATTACCTAGTACGTGGGGTAAGGAGAACCTACTGTTAGTGGGTGAGCTACACTCCGTGACGATCATTGCTTTATACCGAAATCTGGAGGCATGGTGGTATTTAACGCCGCGCTTTACCTCGTCACCGGTACGAAGAAATAAAAATATTGAATACTTCACTTGTTTTTATTAGGATTTTTTTAAAAGTTTTTAGGTTATTCGAAATGACATTTGTTATCGCTTAGTGTGTTTATATGTCAACACATATAATATTACATTTATCGCACGTACCTAGACATAATTCATAATGATATTATTTTAGCCCAGTCGTGGTGCAGGGCAATAAGCTTGAAATTGTAAACGCGATAGGTTATAGATTCGATTCCAATTCGAACAAATGTATCTTAATAAGAACGGAGTCTCTTAACACTATTTTTCCTCTTCCTATTCCGGTCTGTGCGGGATACAGTATGAAGTATGTAATAAGTTTCTTCAGTTCGTTGGCATAGTTACAACTAAACTGAACACATATCAAAGAGCAACTCAGTGTTTAAGTACGAAGCTAAAGATCATTAAGAAACATACGGGGATCTGTTACGGTTAAATTAACTAATAAATATATTTTACGGTTAAATGATTTTAACTAATTGGTTCATTTTAACGTTAATTAGTTTCAACTTGAGGCCATTGTGGTGCAGCGGCATAGCTGAATCTGACAGTAAACGTGACGGTAGTAGGGTCGATTTCCACTCAGAGGAACGAATTATTTTTATTTTATTGCAATTTTATTGTTATGGTAATAAGATTAAGCGTGGCGTTAATTTACACCACTCGGAGAATAGTGTTTGTTAGGTTTCCTTCAATTGTAAAGGCAAAGAGAACCACTCGACAAATATAGAACAGAATACTGCTCTCCACTTATGAACTATTTAAATATGTAGTGTATATTTAAACAAAAAATAAAGCGTGATTTCCGGAACGTAAATCGCAAAAAAACAATTTGTTTCTACTATTTAACATGCCAACGCCGTTACGTAGCTATTTGGAAGAACTTACAAACAATGTTTTTCTTCACAAGTTCAGGGTGCAATTCAAACATTCATACAAATAATTCAGAGATAAAATATGTTTATACTACCATTGTTTCTTAAAACTTTAATCCAGCTGCTTGGGCCCCTTTATTTGAATTAAATATTTGCTTCATCCTGAGTGGACCCGTCGACGTTTCTTTACTAGCCTTGTGTCCCTTGTTTTTTCATATTTCTTCTTATCGGAGAACTTTTCTTTAAATAATGATGAGACCACGTGGCATTTGGATATAAGTCACTAAAATTATTTACACACGCGATGTTTATAGGAAGTACAGGGGTATGTATAGAATTATTTACCTTTTTGTCTAGTCGTGGGTGAATTCCTAAGGTTGGATCTAGTATAAAATTCAGCTACTTCCCTTGCATCTATATAGAAATATAACAAAATAGGGCATTTTTTTGTATTTAATAGTACGTGCGTGTTAATTTATTAACCAATAACTCAATGTTCTCTTTTCCTTAATTTTCATATGTACTATTAGTATAAAGAAGATACCCTACATTTTGTTAAAAAAACATTGAAACAATTTTATTTATCGTAGTGATTAGAGCGCCTGGTGGCATGGGTTTGAGTCTCGCTACGTTCAAATTTTTATACGTTTTCTAAATAAATATTTCTCTTCCCTAAGTGTTGAACAACACTTTTAAAAATGTTGAAAACAACACGATTTTATTTTTAAATCGAGCTGTAACTAAGCAACTATGTAATAAAATCTGAGAAACTGAATTACACGCATAGTGAATTCGGCGGCAAGTGTAAAACGGAAATCATAATGGAAACGGAGTCCCTTAACACTAAGTTCCCATGTTACCTCTGCTAACCGTGCTATCTATGGAATACTCTTATAATGTAAAACAAAAAAATATTTAGTATATAAATGAAATTACGGTAGGGGAGAGCGGGGTTGGTTTAAGCAGTGGAAAGAACTTTCCTCTAAACGTAAAGTTTAACTAAAAATATGAAAGCGAATAGCTTTAGAAATACTTGCAAAACTGAACTTACCTTGGCTTGTCTTTAGCTTGTGATCGCTGTGGGCTGATGTGGGCTGGTGGTGTATTGCAATTAATAGATTTAAGATCATTTAATCGCTAAATAGAATTAAAATTTATTCTAAATCACACTCTGTTTTATCATCAGTAAGACTATATTATTTGTTGAAGATTTTTTTGATTACCTTATTTTCTGTGACTAATGAAGTAAAAAAAGTGTTCTTGAGGCTAAAATGAACTATTGGTGTTGGGTAAGTACTAACATGTTAGTACGTAGATACGTGTGTGGTTGTAACTGAATGTTTTTTACATTAAATATGTTTCTTTACAGAATAAAAGTTATATAAAGGAAGAGTACAAGAGTCTCACAAGGTTCATAAAAAATGAGTTGGCAGCTAAAGAAGTTTTGGGAAAAAAACGTAAAATTTAAAGATGTTGCTTCTGAGTACAATATTTGTCATGTGACACTGTTTCAATATCTAAAGAAAAAAAGTCAGCTTTGATTGAAGTGGTTTAAAAATCCTTTCAATTTTCTATTCAAAACAAGAAGCCATGATAGGTGGTTATTTGAATATTTATTTTGATCTGCTACCAGATGATAACAAAAAAATCTGTGTCTTAACATTTGTAGCTTATTAACTTATTAAGAACTAAGGACTGTCTAAGATAAAAAGTTTATATAAATTTATATATTTGTGTAAAACTGAGCTTTAATTTAAGAAGGTTTAAAAGTACTTATATACTTATATGATTCTAGGCTGAAAACATCTGTTTGTTGAATTATTGTTACTTAATTATTTGTGTAGTCTTAAAGACATTAAAACAATTTGATTAATGTATATAACGTTTAATTTTAAATATTTAAAAGAAATTAAGCCTATGTTGATAGTTGCCCATTATGTTAATATTACCCCTGATGCGAGGTAAATATTGACAAATAACTTTTTTGGTTTTAACGCTTGAAATCTTAAATTACTTAGCTAACTTTTTTATTTTTATCCCTAATATTATATATGTTTAACCAAAAAATGCTATAAATAAAAATTAACAAAAACAATCATCATTATTGGAAATAAAAAAGCTATCATATAAAATTGGTTGTACCAGTCCCTCTCTCCCCTACGTCAAAACCGTTTCTTCAGTGAAGAAACTCAAATAAAAATACTATCTGCCGTGCCCATAACTAAAATTGGTAATAAAAATCGATTACACATTCAAGTATCCTTTATATCTTGTGTATGCTAATAGAGTCCTAACAGTACCGACCGTCCGTACTAATGGATTAGTGTCCCCTTGGCGATCCCTTTGTCAACAGGGAGACGCTCCCGAATTTGTAATGGAGTTAAAATTTGTTTACTAATATTGAATTATTGGGAACTAACTACCTGTCCTTAGAAGTTGTGGAATCAATAATAATGATGATTGAACGGCTCCAGGGATACTTTGGTTCACGTGTTTCGGATATTTTATGTGGTCAGTGAAAGCCAGTTAAAGCAAAAGTTATTTAAATAAATATTTATAGATTGTAATAAGATAATATAAATTAATAGTCTGCATCAACGTCCCACACCATGTGAGTGTTAAAATGTCTGTCTTCATGCATTGTATTTCTTTATACATAATGTAGTTGAAATCGAGATATTTTTATTTAAAAAAAAGTAGTCTAGTATTCTACTCATAGTTATATTTAACATTATAATCTGTACTTGACCTTGGTTTTGATAGAAACTTAATACAGAGTGTTAAACATAAAATCAGTTGATAGTAAGAAAAAAAACCTTATAAAGCGAATATATAAAATACAACTAAGCTTCAACGTAAAAGCACTTGAATATGAGAAAAAAATAAATGTTATCATTATTATTTCAATTTACCTTAATACCATTATTCTATAAAATGTTAGAGTAGGTCTTTATGTAGACAAAAAATAAAAAAAGCTGCCAACAAAAGCACTTTTTGTAGCGTTGCAAGTATAAATAATATATTTATAATACAAGAATGAGGGAATTAGATTGTTGTTTTTATTTTTATGCTTACGTGAAGAATGGAATTAAATATTGTAAATGTATTATATTAATCTCGTTTTATGATCTCGCTATCGTGAGGGTTGTGGGTTCGATTTTCACTTAAGGTTAATCTTTAATGAAAATCTATCGTGGCGCAGTAAGATATTTTGTAAACTCTATGAATATTTTGTTACTACCTCGCGATTAAGACAAAATAATAATGAGTTCGATTCCCATACGAGGGAATTAAATATTTATTTAAATTTATATTTCCTTCTGCCTAATCCAGTGTGTGCGGAATTCAATGGAACTGCCGTTAATTTTTTTGTATGATTTCTAAAACATTTTTCTGAATAGCACTTAAAAAATAAGTAAAAACAGCGCGGCAAAATATACATTTAATTTTGCCGTGATTTTACGGGGCATCATATTTTTGTTAAATTTACATATCATATTCAAGTGACGCTCGAAGTGTCAACCGTCACTTGCAGATAAGCGTTTTCCAATTTCTCAAGGACTAACTATATATCTATACTAATATAATAAAACGGAAGAGTTTGTTTGTTTGTTTGTTAGCTTAAACGCTTATATCTCTGGATCTACAGGTCTGGATCGGATTTACTTTGTTTTTGTTTTGTATGAAAGCTGGATTCTTCAAGTGCTATATAACATTATATTACACATATATTCTAAATATATTAAAATACTCTCTAATTTGACATGCAATTTATTCAGCCATGTTAATAACAACCGACCGTTGCTACGTAATGGTTTGCAAAGTTTGTTGTTTTAAGAAAACGTCACCCAAAATGAACTTGCTT
>DVQM01001802.1:0-11217 GCA_018231645.1 Heliconius ricini | reverse complement strand
TATATATATATATATATATATATATATATATGACTGTATATACTGTATATATATATATATATATATACAGTATATACAGTCGATACATCTTGTTTATTTTGGATTTTATGGTAGAATTAGGCAGCATCTGACTGAAAACGTAGTGGTTATGGATTCGATTCCGATTGAATTTGTTTTTTTTTCTTTTGTTTCACCTAGCTTAGACACCTAGTGTTGAGATACTCCGTTCACATTAAGACATTTCCATTTCACGCTTTCCGCTGAGTTGTTGCGTTTTGAGTAGCGAAACTCAATGGTGCACTTTGCTGATAACAAGATCAGCGCGATAAAAATGAAAAAAAAAATGAAATATTTTATTTTTTCGAGTGGGAATTGAATCCACAAACTGTAGCACTTACATTCGCACGCTTGTACACCTGCGTTACGACTGGTCTGTTATAAAATATACGATATTAAATTTACCCTAGGAATATAATGGGGTATTCTTATCAAAGGAAACCATAAAGCGGATCGCTTTTCGCTATTCATGGGGACAAAACTTACTCGTTCACACACTCCAAGGTCCAATCAAACAAAGCTACACCAAATATTATAATAGCATATCGATATCTTATTGACTGGAAACATCCTTTATGTGTAAAGTTGTAGATTTAGTTAAGAAACTCTCTTTTGTTACGTATATCGGTGTAAGTGTTTTTTTTTAAATAAGAAGAAATTTTATAAAAGAGACTATTTTTTGTAATAAATTCACGGTTTATTCTACATACAAAGGTAGGCAGAGGGAACCAAAACCAAAGAGAGTTAAATTAGTAACTGAGTGACTGAGTGTTGAAACTCAATGTCACGCTTTCCTTTGTTAGCAAGGAAATGAAAGTAATATTTTAGCTTCAGTTCGTACGCTGTACATACAAGAATAAGTAGAGGGAAACCTAGTGTTAAAATACTCTGTTCCCATTAAGACTCTTCTGATCTCCACTTTCCGTAAAATTCTGACGGTTGAGTAGCAAGAACTCAAAATCGCGGTTTGCCTAATTGCCAGAGCAAGGTAATAAATGTATTAAACATTCGATTCCCCTCTAATGGAAATCAAACTCACAATCTTCACGTTTCGGTTCCTGAAATTCCGGCACAAAGGGTAAGAATGAGTATTTTTATTTTAAACTTTTTGCATGAACAAAGCAGCGGGCTACAATTCATATAGTATACTTTTCAAGGTAATTAAGCGACAACGTGCTCCGCTCAGATAAAACAACGTAAATCGGACGTGGGTAATGCGGCGCTTTTGTTACGCTTTAAGCAATGCAGACGGTGATTTACGATAAGCACTTATAAATGACTTTTAAGTTTTTTTTATATGTGATTTACAGGTGACATTGTGGTTTCGATTTTCACTCGGAGAAATTAGTTTTTTTGTTTTCTCGCTCTAAAATATATGATATAGCGCTATGCTAAGTCCCACACTCAACACGCAATATCTCGAAAGTTGGAGCGTAAAGAGGGAAACAGAATGCCTCAATACCGTTGCTTATCCTGCTGTAGAGGGTTACAGAGTATAAAGTTAGAGTATTTAGTAGCGAAAACGTATAAAAACTAGAACGTAGCGAGATTTGAACCCGCGTCTTTTAGAACGGTTCGTCCGGCTTCCAAAAAGCACAAGATTAAAATGTCGCCACGTTCAAATTTCTATACGATTTCTAAAACAAATGTTTTGAATATAATTATTCCCCCAACTAGGAAACAAATCGACATCCATCGTGTTTACCACCCGACAGCAACCTGCACTGTAATGGCATCAATGTATTGATAGTTCCTCGTATATTTGTCTTCGTGTATCTGCACTCTCATGATCAAAGTGAACCAAATGTAGTATCCATTTTCATTTCGAAACTAAACAATGGATCAAATGAAGCATATTTGTGAAGTGCTGTTGAAGTTGTATCGGTCAATAGAAACGGCATCGAATCGATTATTATGTATAGAATACGGTGTTTATTTAATAAATTATTTTAATTTAATCTTTTATACTAAAGCCATCGTGGCTTAGCGATACAGTGTCTGATTGTAACCGTGATGTTTATGGGTTCATTTTCTATTTTGAGGAATGAATTTTCTCTATATACTCTGCTATGCGGGTAAAGGTGTTTGTGAATTGTGGTTTCAAATTTCTTTTTTTACAGTACTTCGCATTTTTACAGTAGTTTTGCAGTAATTAAGTTAATCAAATGATTTAAACACTTGCTATTTTAGGTTTTTTAAAAGGCTCACGCGTAAAGAGTGTAACCTACAAAAAGAGAACAAGGCTGAGAGAATTTAGAGTTAAGAGACGCCCGAATCCGTCCTTTAATACTTGTTAAGTAGCGGAACACAACGCTGGGTTAACGCACCGCAATAAAAGTTCAATTAAATTAAATTTAACTGTAAATATTCTTCAAAATTATATTTTAAAAATTACTTACATTATTGTACTCTTTAGTTTTCGTTAAGTATATTATAGATAGTAAGAAATTAAGTAAAAATCTTTATCTTAGAAAATCTTTATTAAAAGGCATACCCATTATTGGTTCTTACAAAATTCTGCGGCACCAAACGCAATTTTATTCCAATATCAAAGTTTTGTCTCTAAGGTTTGATTAAATTGTTATCGAAAACAATATAATCAATGAAATTAAGAAATTTAATATTCAGCCAAATTTGTTAAAATACTTTACTTGTATTGTTGATAGATCAAAGAACAATAGAGGATTGTTCAGACTGGATGGAGTGGTATCAATTGTTTTTGAGACGCCCGAGTTAAATTGGTGCCTTAGAAGTCGCATTATGATAGAGTAAATCAAAACGTTGTGGGTTCAATTCCCAACTGGGGTTATTATTAGTAAAAAATGGGGAATGGAGTATTTTAACACTACATTCTCTATATCTTATCTGTTATGAGAGAAAGCATGTGAACTGACTTGACTATACAAAAAAAATCAAATCAGCTACACGCTGTATCCCGCATATAGCAGGGTAGGCAAAGGGAACCTGGTGTTTAAACAGTTTATGTAAATATTTCATCTCCTCACCCACCCGCACCCACAACCAGTCGGTTTTATAGTCACACTTTGTGCCACTGCACCACAACTGGCCTCACTTGATTATATATTTTATGTAAATCTCAATTTATTTAGGCGCAGGATTAGCAATCTAACTACACTCAGCCACGACGGTCTTTAAAAAGAAATAACAAATATAAATAAATAATCTAAGCAATAAACGTTCTGTTAATGGCTTAGTATTCTCTATACAGATTTCCATTTATCATGTCTTAAACAATCTGTTCTTCCATATTGTTTTTGTATATCATTCGTATGTAGGTATATAAGTTATGAGTCAAGTCCTGTTTGGCACCAAAGTACTAACTCAGCCAAAATTGCTTCTCTCCCTGGCATGCTGATGTGGTTAGTTGTATTTGGTGTAATTTACAAACTTTGAGCTCAGTCAGCGTTTAAGTTTATCCTTAATAAACTGATCTTGAATTATACAAATATATTTCTAGAAAGATACTTTTTTTTACTTTTTAATTATCTGATTAAATTAAGGGAAGGTTACGTAAAAAGTATCCTCATACTGTTTTTTACTTTCGGAGGGTATGTTTGAACTGATTGATGACAGTGGATGAAGATAAGTGGATATCCTGGTGTTTGGCGTTCCTTTCTGTCTGGCTCCATTCTAAGAATAAGAATAAGGTATGCAGCATGAAGCTAGCAATCCGGAAAGGTTTATCGTAGAATGTATTCGACAGATATGTTTGCGATGGATGCAGACTCGATCTTGACTCAAAAGGAAGTTTATGTATGCTGATAAGTTTAGGCGGGTTAACACGTCTTTTATGGTTCATTATTAGAAGAAGCACGCAAAGTAGTTATTTTTACATTTATAACAAAAATCCAGACGAGACAGAGAGACGTGTATCAGTTATTTTTGTATTGATCCGTTGCAAGCAAATATATTTAAGCTTAAATTCTCATAGCATAAATGTATATTACTTTACACCGTTAGCTTACACCAAATCCCCTTAAAATTTACTTCGTCCTTTAGAGAAATTATATTGAACCTAAACAGTGATTAATATTCATTGTCTCTTCGAATAGATTTTTATGTCGTTCTTCCATATTACAAATATACTTTTTGCATAGTTTCTAAGATATTTATAGAAAGGTATCAATATGCTAACATTCCCTTATTGAAAAAATATTATTTATTTAAAAAGCTTTTTGTTACCACTTTGATATCGTCAAATTTTGCCATACAGTTACTATGAGTATACTATACTGGGTACTGCTAAGAGGAGCCAGTTAAATGTATGTTACATTTAAATATTGTTATCCTTTCAATGTTCTAGGACCCGTTCTAAAAGCAGAATTTGAAAATATCAATAATATGGATAAAAATTTAAAAAATAAAGTAAAATATTTAGTTTTCGTGCATTTTATTGTACGCATTAAACAATCAGACAAAAACTTTAAAAAGTTAAAAGTTGGTACGTAGGTAGATAGTAGCGCAGTTCTTACAGCATTGTGAAGAATATTTTTTTTCTATGTCGATAACAATTACTTATATAACAGTATAACGTTAAACTTACACAAAATTTGAAGCTACTATCACTATTAGTATAGTCAATTGAGTCGTATCGTTCTCAATTTCATACATTAATAGAAAATAGAAAAGCAACAATACAATCCTGTCATCTAATAACAATGAAACCCTCTTAAAATGTTACATTGTTCTGGACACTTGTCCCTCGGTTGCTACAAAAAGTCATAGAATCAGAAAATTTCTTTGCAGAAAGATGTCAAGGGATGTCTGTATAAACATGCGTAGTACAATAAACGCGTATAACTTGTGTAGGCGGTCAGAGTTGAAACTAGAAATGGTATAAAGTGTTTTTCTTTAATTTTTTTAAATTGTTAGATGAATGCGTTATGGTACAAGGCGACAAGCGTGTAATTATGAACGTGACGGTTGTGGGTTCGAAATCGGAGGAATATAAATATTTAATATTTTTAGTTTCTTCATAAAAGCGTGGCGTTGAGTTAAAAAAAAGTAAACGATACGCATTCCGTGTTGGGTGTTGCAGTCGGCAGACAATATGTAAAGGAAGTATTTGATTGAGGAATGGAGTGTTTCAGATTCCGGTTTTGGTTTTGTTTATATTGGTGGGATACAGAGTGTAGATAAAAACAATATTTAAATTATTTTAGTGCAACGTCAGGTACGTTGATCTTCATTCTGAGAAATGTATAGTAATTGAATTATTATCATTTTCCATGCTCTGGTCAAAACGTTGTTGAGTTTTAGCACTCAATATGAAATGTTTGAGAAAATGTTTAATTATTGATAACATAACACAGTAGATCGTCACCAAACTAATGTGACAGTGACATGGCAGAGGTAGGTGTTTGGATAATTGTATAATGGAACCGTATCTCAAATCGAATCGTTTTTCGTATAATCGTACTCTTGGAGATAGTGAGAGTTTGCATATTAACAATGAAAGAAAAATGTTTTATAAATATATATACTTAATTTATCTTTCATTGCACATAGGAGATTAACATAACAAAGGCAAAAAATTTGGGGTTGACTTCCGCCACTTAATATGCAATGCCTGAAAATTTGGGGGAAATTGGGTAAAGAAAGTATCTTAATGGGAACGAAGTGTATCAACACTAGGCTCTCAATATATCTCTATTTACCCTGGTTCTATATGCGGAGTATAGTGTGAAGCTAAACAAAAACATAGTTGTTGTGTAATTTTCAGGCATTTCTACTTTAGTCCTTAAGCTAAGATATAAATTGTTTGGGGAATAGAAACGTTTCACGAAATAAATCCGAGTGTAACTAGAGAGAGGAACAAGTCAGAAAAACTAGACAAAAAATATTTTAGTTTGTCAAAGTGTTGTACGTGATTCGAATATAGCTTCGTTATTATTTCGAGACACATTATTTATAAATATAATATTTTCACTATTAATATATCTTTATAATATATATTTTTAGCTTCCTTAGTTATTTAGTATTTTTATAAATTTTAAGAAAAAAAGAGAGTGATTTTGCAAAAAAGTAAAAAAGAATTACTAACTAGACGTCATAAGGGAAAAAAAATATTGATGAAAATTTGCATCCCTTTATGAAATGAAACGAATTATATATTTTTTTTAATAATACAGTTATTTATTATTATACCAACTTGTGCTGTCTCATTATTAGTTAAAGACCTCTCTCCACTTCCAATATGTTTGTATTGGTTCCGGATATGAAAAGGCTGACTCTATCTCTTTCACCTAGAGCGTCGCAGAAGTCGACTAACGGTACTCTTTGAATGCATCTTAAGATATACGTATGTTAACTAAACTTGCAAATATATATTGGCAATTTTTCGAATGTTCTGGCTGATAATTTAAATCAAATAATTTTTTTTTAAAATCTAATTAAAATCCAATAAATCAAATATTAAAAATCTAATAAATTAAAAATTAAATCAAATCAGAATGAAATTTTAATTTGATTTGTTTCCGGCTGATAAGGGATTGTATATGGAACCAAATTGTATTTAGAAATTGGCAGTCTTTCAACATTACTATCTGCATTGGCTTTTGCAGGCTGTTTAGCCAAACGTAAAGTTTACGCCTGATTGGAATAGTTGATGTTATAATAGAGCATCAACTCATTCTCTTGGCAGACGATCGTATACAAACAACAACAGACGCAGAGTCAGGCTGAGCCTGCTAAAAGTTTACTGTTCACGAACCAACCCGCTGTAGACAAGCGAGGTAGGTACGTCTTTTCCTCTCCATTCAACCAAAATACAATGAGTGGATAGATGCGTCGATCGTACCTCCCTATACTTGTTCCGCGCTCTCACTTGCACCCTCGTCTCAGGTGAAATGTGTATCCGACGATCTCTAAATTATAAAACGTATACATGTCAAAAATTTAAATTTTCACCTCCATTTATTAATAACTATTTTAGAGAGACTTTTCGTTATTTACTATATTTTATTTGTATACTAAAGATCTATATCAAGTTTAGTTTCAAATTGTCGGTATTAGGCCGGAGCATTATTATCATGATATTCTTACATACTTTAATAATGCCTCTCCATAAAAGATAAGAATAACTAAAGATACATCTTATATATAGATATATACAACGGATGTAAACGATTCGGACATTTTTGATAAGGAACGTCTAAAACTTTGGTAAAGGATAACGGCGTTTGATCAAAGCTTATCAGCCGGCTGAGTTTGACCATAATTTAACTTTGCTTGTTAATTAACAAAGTTGAAAGAGACTTCCATGGTGATAATATAGAAGTTTTTTTCGTTATTTATAACATAAATGTATTCTAGATATACATTCAGATAACTTTTTTGTTTGATTGTTTTGAATGTAAAACGATCTATTAAATCAATATCTGATATTTTTTTGGCGGCTCCGAGAGGTATTTTTTGAACTTAAATTATATACGTATGTACATGCATTTTTATATATGTGTATGTTTATTTTTTACCTTTACATTGTATCCCACACGTAGCAGAGTAGGCACAGGGAACCTGGGAACCTATTGTTAAGACAATTCATTCAATATTAAAACTATTTCATTCTCTGCTTTCGAATTATTAACGCTTTGCGTGAGTGAGCGGAATTCAACTCTGCATTTTGCCTCGTGACTAGAGCGCAGAAATAGCTGTATAATATATTTATTCCCTCAAGTTTAAATTGAACCCACAATCTTAGTTTTAATGTCACGCATGTGCCTCTGCGGCACGACGGCCACAATGGTATATCAACATACTATTTTTAATATTTCAACATTTAGAAAAGAAAAATATATTTTTGCTACCGAAAGACAATTTCTATGTAAATAAGTTGTAACGAGCGTATAAGAATTAGTGGTCGCAGCGCTTGGACGCTTACCAAGAAACGCAGGTTCAAAGCCTGCTGCGTTCAAATTCTTATACATTTTCTAAAGAAGTCTTATATATTTCTTTCCTAAGTGTGGAATAATATTTTAAAATAATAAAAAAATACACATATATTTAGACTATAGTATTCATACCTTATTTAATTAAGATATTTACTTTAAACAATTAGTCTCACTAAATACACTGTAAAGTGTTTACCATAACATCTTCATCCACTGTTTGAGTAACTGCAAGCAACTCCCTCTACACCATCGGTCTCCAACCAGTGGTCCGTGGACCAGTAGTGGTCCGCAGCAGCTAAAATATGGTCCACGAATGACTTAAAATTTTGGTGTTTGAGCAAAGTCTGCCTACAGTTAAGTTGTTTCCTCAGTAAAAAATAAAATATTTTGACATTTAAATTTAATATACTTTGAAATTCATAGATTTTTAATATTTACTTATAAATTTACACAACCCATCATACAAAATGTCAGATTTTTTTAAACTTTTGACTTTGAAATTATTTTTTTTTGTTCTATTATTAATTTATGTTGATTATACCTACAAAGTGGTCCCTGCTTACAAGACTTCTATAAAAGTGGTCCCAGATCAAGTAAAGATTGGGAACCCCTGCTCTACACGAACGACCTCACCTTGTTTAAATTCGTATAGAGAGACGAACACATATTGCTCTATTTATCTATCAATGTCTATTTATTTATATTGCTCTATTTATCTATCAAAGTCGACCACTAACGACCATCGCAAGCTCAGTTAATGCTAAACTTTTACTTGCTATTGCTGTATAGGAAACGGATCTCGTATTAGGTATCGTTCAAAGGATTTTTATACTAAACACGATAAATATAAAATCGAAATTAGCGTGAAATATCCTATGTTGACTAGTAAGTATACAGTTCGAAATTTTATTTGGTAATACTATATGTATCATGCGATTATAATGTTTATTTCTATAGTCTTTAGATATCATTTTTCGAACTGAGCAATATTTAAGTAAATACAAAGTTTGCATCTAGCCAAACGATGTTACAACGCCGATATTCGGAGTAAAGTTGGGAACTTTTAATTTATTGCAACTAGTTCAATCTCTTCAATTTATGTGTTACGGCGTCAAACTTTGTCCCATTCATGAAAAAATGTATGGGGAGAAGCTATGACTGCAAAGAACAAAGAAAATGACTAAAACTTACTAAATACATAACAAAGTTACGCCATTGCTAAAATTTTATGTGTAAATGTATGAGTGAGGTCAGTGCATAGGAAAGTTAAGAGAGAATTGAGTAAAAATTCTGATATAATATTACAACGATACATTACGACAAATTACATATTTTGCTATACTAACTTGTAAATAATAATCGCCTGTTACTTATGTAAAGTAACGGTATATAAAAAAGAAAAAATATTTTTATGATATATTCATCCCTCTCACATGAGCTAAACGTGAAAAGGACAAAATAAACGACTAAAACCAACTATCTATCTATAAGTCTAATATTTATAAGGCCATTTCGCCTCTATCTGAATAAAACGTATCCGCTGTGTAACGTCTAAAGTGTCATAGTTTTATTTCACTGAACCACAAAAATGTTGTATGTTCCCAAACAAATTTGAACTTTAAAGGAATATCATAAAGTTTAATTTTAAATGATTGTACATTTTATACCTTTTTAACAGACCATTTTGTGCTTACGTTATAGTATAATGCATTTCAATTGAATGCAACAAGCATGTAGAGACTTATGTCTCTTTGTTATCTAAATATCTTGTTGTATAAACGACGTGCGACTTTGCCTGCTCTTTTACTGTTCACACTGTATCCTGCACGAGCTAGGTAGGCAGAGGCAAATTAGTGTTAAGACACTTCGTTTCGCACACTTCTGGAGGCATTGCGTGTTGAGTGGCGAAACTTAACGCCGCCCTTTGCCTCGACACCAGAACGAAGGATCTAAGCCGTGTCGTAGGGGCACTAGAGTGCAATGCAAACACGACGTATTGTGACTCAACTTTTATTATATTTTCAAAATAAAACAATGCATATTTATAAATAACTTACACAACTAAGACTCACAAAATTGTTATTATTCAAAATTAAGATTCACATACGATACATACGATGTTGACCCAAAAAAGTTTTGATATCTTCAAAGGGATTATTTGACTCACGTCCACAACTTTTGGGTAGAACCTGGGTATTACGTGACCTAGTCATTATTGTTGTTATTGTATTGATTAACTGTTTTGATATATCGTAGTATAAAAATATACACAAAAACCTAAAAAATGTACAGCAAAAGTGTGGAATTTTGTCAAAAGTACCACTACTGAACGACTGCTTCATTTTGTTTACAATATATTTCTTCCCCTACTCCCTATGAGTAGATAGAAGAAATCTACTGTAACCGAACTGTGTACTGCCGAATTGTCAAAACTATACGTATAGAGTGGTGAAACTCAACGCCGCGCTTTACCTTGTTATCAGAGTGAGGAGATTTATATTTTTAATTTTAATTAATTAATATTTTTTAAAAATATTTATTGTCCTAAGCGAAAATCAACTGTTATGGTTACAGTCAGGTGTCTGTGTCACTAACGGCCTGTACCAAACAACAGAATATATATATATATAAGAGTAGACCAAAAACAAGGAAAATTTATTATAGATTACAAAATTTTCAACAGAAAAATAACGTGCTTTCATATTTAGTAAGAGAAACTTTTAATAAAATCTTAAATACCCCGTAGCGTCTAAACCCTTTAAACTTTGGTGTTAAAATTCTGTGACATTTTTATTCAACTTTCTAACCGCTAAATAAATAAATTAATCATTTAATAACGGAAGAGTTTTATAAATATAAAAAACCATCATAGTGTATCCGTGACCACGGACTGCTGCAAAGTGTTCGAAACGTCGGGTTTCCAAAAATAAATTAGTTACATTTAAAAAGTTAATATATTTTTTATATAATTTAACACATTTTCTCGGGCACAGTAATATACATAGAGGAGATTGTGCGTTAAGCTACTCTATTCTACATTTTGCCCAATTTTTTGATATTGCGTAGTAAGCAACGGAACTCAACACCGTGCTTTGCTTTATCAGAAGTCAAAGGTATAATAAATAGATTTGACAAGAATTTCAGGCCAGTCGAGGCGCAGCGGCACGAAGTGTGACTGTAAAAACTAGTTGTGGGTTCGATTCCCACTCGAGGAGATGAAATATTCACTTAAATTTATATTTCCATT
>DVQM01001801.1:0-11217 GCA_018231645.1 Heliconius ricini | reverse complement strand
GTTGAGTTCTGCCACTCAACACGCAATGCCTCCAGAATTCGGTAGAAAGTGGGGATTTAAATTTAAATTGGCAATTGGGTCACTAGACTGTGACTGTGAAAATAAAAATAGTAATGAGTCACACCAACACATAAAAATTTTACTATAACAGTTACTACTATTGCAAACAATAGTAGTCTTTGCTTTATCAAAATCAGATCAGAAATTCCAAAGTTACAAATTTGTAAAGTTCCACTGCCTTTTTAAACTTGCGTTCCTTCGCCCAGTCGCTGTGTAACGTCCGTCACGTTAAGCTGTTGTCCCCGAGCACGGGCGATACAGAGTGCTGTTTTAACCATTTAATATTTTTACTATAAAAAACAAATGAATTTATTGACAAAATCGCGAAAGTAAAACGAGCTGAAGTATGAAGGTATTCATTCAGTAATTTTGAAAGATAGGAAAAACATAAAAATAGATTCTTTTTTGTTAAACTACCTATTTTTTTATATATACTGATAAAAAAAACACTGGTGTGACCCATTGTATGTAGCCTACCAAAAAAGTTATGAGTTCAATATCCATTTGGGGGATATAATTCCAAAAATACTATTGTATATCACCTATATGTACCTATAAATATTAGCAATAATTGTAATGTGATATAATTTATATTTTTGTTTAATAAAGGAATTGTTAAATGGTATGTTGAAATTTAAAAAAAAAAGTTTAAAAGTTAAAGTCTTGAGTTAACTAGTGATGCATATTTCAAACTGTTGTTGCGTTATCACTTTGGCTCTTGTATGTGTTTAAACGTTATTTATCAATTTTAACATATCACTTCTATCAATTTAAATACATTATCGAAATTTGTTTTCACACAAAAATTTTAATTTTTTTTATATGGTAAAATAAAGTATGTAAACCATATTATTTGTTGTATTTAAAATAAATATTATAAATAACACAAACAAGTGCAATATATTTGTTTAAATTGACATGTTGTTTTTATCTGTTTAATGATTTCATATTTTGAGGCCAGTGCGGCACAGGGGCATAAGCGTGCGATTGTAAACGCGATGGTTGTGGGTTCAATTGCCACTCGCGGAATGAAATATTTAATATTCTGATTTCCTTGGTACAGAGCCAAAGCGCGACATTGAGTTCCGCCACTCAACCAATGCCTCCAGAATTCGGTGGTGTCCTCCAGAGTTCTGGGAAAGTGGGATATGGAATCTTAATGAAAACCTAGGTTCCTAGGTTGCTATGTTATGTGCGGGAAAAAAATTGGTGGTTAATGCTAGATACAAGCTAATTTAATTAAATATTTGTTATCTTTGTTTTTAAATGTCATATGACATTTTACCGAAGATTTAAAAAAAAAATGAGATTTTTGTGAAATTTACGAGTGTTAACTTGATACAAGATACAAGCAATACGTTTTGGAGCGTCTGAATATAACATTACCTCGCATTGTGACATACATAAAAAGTAAATCTCAATCACTTGTCACAATTGTTAACAATATACTTGCCATGGACCTTGACACTCCCAGATAGCATTGGGTTCATCAGCTCATATACAGACCGGGCATAAAAAATATAAAATAGATTATCTATTTAATCAATAATTTTACGAATAAAATTAACAGTACAATTACAATACAATGCGAATAAAAAACAAACAGTTACAAAATCAGCGCGCGTTACCACGACGGTAACGTTGTAGTTGATGGAATTGGTGGAGCAGGTAAACCTTAATTGGACAAATATACCTTATGGCTCGATATAAAGGATGCAGATCTTGCTTACCACCATCTTCAAGACAGCAAGAGCAAAATGTTTTTTTCATGACTGATAGTTACATTATAAATATGATATAAATAATACCAGATAATATTCGATCTGGCTCTAAAACCCTGAAGTTACATCAAATGATGTAGGGAACACACGACCGACCCACCGGTGTTTGTAATTGCTATTCTTCTAAAACATATTTTGTTTACTTGCACATTTGATGCAGAAGACTTTAAACTTCTTTAGAATACGTCATCTCACCACATTTGCATATAGAACTCATGACCGAAGATGAACAATTTTGATTATTGAAACGAACCAAATTTTAATATTGGTAAAATGTATTTAAAAATTTATATAGTTTGACTCAAAAGGCAGATTTGGTTCATAATAATAGATGCTTATGTGAGTTTAGTTCACATTGAAGCGAATAAAAATGATTGTTTTGAACTCATTATATTTCCATTTCTTCGCTCAAGTGTCGAGGCCAAGCGCGGCGTTGAGTTCTGCCACTCAACACGCAATGCCTCTAGAATTTGGCAGAAAGTGGGAAACGAGGTGTCTTAACACTAGGTTCCCTTTGCCTACCCTGCTGTGTGTGGGAATTTGCGTGAAGCTGATTTTATTTGAACTTTCTATTCGATTCCGATCAGGGAAATAATTTTAAATAACCTAAGTGTTTTGATTGATCTAACTAATGTGATTGGTTTGGAAGAGTTATATGTTTATAATAAAAAAATATGTTCTAATGAATATGGAAAAAAAACTAAATAAAAAAAGATTTAATAAATAATAGAAAGTTTAAAACGCTTTATGATTTTTCATTGCGTTTTCAAACCGGCGGTGTGGCCGTTATTCCTTTTAGTTAAAGAGTTTTTTGTTATAAACACTGCCCTGTATTTTGAATTTTACAAAATTTAATTTAAACATCTATTTTGCATTTTATAGTATTTTTTTGTCGTTATTAGTTTTGTTGTTTTTTAAAATTGCATACTTTGTTTGTTTTTCTTATTTGTTTGACCCAACACTAGTATTGAAAAATTATCTAGTGAGATTTGTTTATAAACTTATAAAGAGACGAACAAGAAGTCATATAATTGATTATTTATTAATGTGCTAGAACTAACCTAACCTTTTTTGTTATTTTTGAACAAATCTTAAGTATATCTTTTACCTAAAACAAGTTGATTTTGTTTCAATATCAAATTATTTTTTGTGACGTACAGGAATGCATTGCATCATTTATGCTAATTGAAAAAAAATATTTCTTACATTTATGATATAATGTCAAATAAAATAACGTGCTTAGGTAGTTAAATCAGCTTCACGCTGTATCCCGCACACAGCAGGGTAGGCAAAGGGAACCTAGGGTAGACAATCCGTTCCTCACTTAATTAGCACCACGTAGTTAATTATAACAATTTCATATAATGTCTAAATTATAATTCCTATTCGACACAGAATATTTTTTTTTGAAAAACAGATATATATTAATTTCTTCTCCAACAATTATACTAAGCGCAGCATCGATTTCTACTAATGCTTTTAAATGTGCGATAAAGCAGTCAGAGCAATCGTTTCTAAAAAAAATATAGTTTAGTTTCTAAGAAATCAATTACTTTCAACGATAAATTTTTGGTAAATTCATAGCACATAGGGTTAAGTATTCTCAACCTCTCGGCTTAACTTTATTTCGGTACAAATTAATGTTACTCAGTACATTTTTATCTAAAATGAAAATCTAAGAGAAGTGCCACTTTACCAAACAAAACTGCCCTTGGAGAAGGAAAATATTTATTAGATATATAACATAAGGTCTGACATCTTCTTGGTGAGACGTGTCAGACTGTTAACGATGTGGGTTCAATCCGTGCTTTGGGGAAAAATAATTATAAGTCTTTTGTACAATAAAGAAATGTACATAAAGCGTCGTCATTGCTTAAATTAGCGACCGAAAAGCGCCTTTGCCCGTTTTATCTTAAATTATACTATAGTTAAATAAGGTACTCTTTGAGTAAAAGTGGATCAAAATAACCTAGTGTTAAGACACAGCCTTCCCTTTAACACATTTTCGTTCCCAACTTATGGTACATACGTTAGTTAGTTAGTTACTTACGATTAAATAAAAAAAATGCGTTAGATAGTCTACTTATTAATAAAGGTTTTAAGCTGTATGTATTTTGTAGGCTTTAGTATTACATTATGTAATGGTTTCTTTGTACAATTGTAACCGCAGTCAAAGGTGTCACGGGCGGAATTGGTTATATCCAGATGGCCACGGATGGGAAACTGCTGTTAAAAGCATATTATTAATAAAAAGTAATTAATATTGTAAATGTGAAAATTTGTAAGTTTGTTTATAATGTGCGAAAACTACTGAACGGATTAAGATGAAACTACAGTCAAAAGGTATGGCTTTTGTATAAAATATTTTATATAATTTGGCTATAATACAAAAGCAAGTTTTTGCAGACGAAGCCGCGTGTTGGTTACTACTTTTAATTATTACCTACGAGAACGTCAGATATCGGCTTAACTGAAAACGTGTAATTAGTTCGCGTAAGTAAGTTTCTATTGAATGTCCTCAGGGCACAATTAAGATAAGACAACGAGATGTGTTTAAACCCATCGCGCTTCAATTCCAAGTTATATGTAACAAATATAAAACGAAATGACTTTTTCAAGGATTTCAAATACACAGTAGACTAATCCTAAAAAATACGTGCGTAGAAGGTAGTCATTGGTTTGATTTCGCTCACTTAAATTTCATATAATTTATGTAGGTATAAAATTCATCGACATCATATATCTAAAATGGGTAGAAAAATGCACGATAGAAAAAGGCATAACGTCGATCAGACTTTTTATATCTATATTTTATCCATACGATGTGTTAAGGCCAGCAAAAAGCCTCAAGTACCTTTAATCAAAGCTTTAGTTTTAAAAAAATCTAGCTCTACT
Organism: Heliconius ricini; assembly: GCA_018231645.1. Taxonomy (NCBI): domain Eukaryota; kingdom Metazoa; phylum Arthropoda; class Insecta; order Lepidoptera; family Nymphalidae; genus Heliconius; species Heliconius ricini. Next base: position 6,481 of record DVQM01001801.1, on the reverse strand, counting down.
TTCAGTGATCACTCATACAAATGAAAAGCCCAGCTTAGGCTTCGCGGACTGTAGGTACGTACAAGATGTTGTATAAAACCAATAATTTTCAATCATTTCATATTATTGAGAGTTTATACATTTTATACTGCAAGTAGCCAATGGGGCCACTTGAAGTTTACTTCCATTTAATACTCATAAAATCTGAAATCTTATAAATCGTCTCAAACTTTAGTGTAAGATCAACATTTAAACAACTTACAGTAACATGTTTGTAAGGAAGTATTTTTAAACTTTTGGCTCAACTTAGAGTTCAATCGAATCTTTAATTTAGGGTAAGTCCTCTCTTGGGGGTGTTAGTTAAAACAATTAAGAAAATAAAACCACACAATTTTATGAAAAATGGGGTCACAGAATATAGAGGAAAATCAGGAAGGGACACAAAGGAAACAGAGTGTCTTAACACTAGGTTCCCTCTGCCTAGTCTTTTGTTTACGGGATACAGCGCTAAGCTGATTTTAAGTCGATCTAATAAAAGTGTTAAAATTGTACAAAAATAGATAAATCACGATTAATTTTTAATAAATAAAACAGAGTAATCGATATCTCGTGCTATCTGTAAATATTGTAAAGATTCATTGATAAAGGTTTGATGGAAATGCTGTCGAAGTTTCAAACTTCACTGTTTTAACCTCAAAACAAATTTTTAACTCCCAACCGGGAAGAATCGAATGAAGTGGTCCAAGATTGTTTCAAAGTAATTTACAAAGTCAATTTGCCGTTTATCCACTTGTCTGTTTGAAGCTATGTGTGTTTTTGATATATTTAAACAATTTAAAGTGCTATGTAAGTTGGAAAAAAGTTAAAATCTGTAGTTCGATAGATTCTTAGATATTTATTCAATATGTATTTACATTTATATTTTCATTTCTTTGCTCTGGTTTTGAGGCAAAACGTGGCGTTGAGTTCCACCACTCAACACGCAATGCCTTCAGAACTTGACGAAAAGTAGGGAACGGAGTGTCTTAACACTAGGTTCCCTTGGCCTACCCTGCTGTGTGCGGGATACAGTGTGAAGCTGATTATTATTGTCTCTTATATATTATGATTTTGTTTCCTTTCTTCACGTTTTTTCTTATGTGGCAAAATTGGTAAAGGGAACCTTGAATTAAAACGCTCCGTACCTAATTGCAAGACTTTAGAGAACCAATTTAGCGACACGTACCTATTTCATCACTTAACGATTTCTATATGAATGACACAGTGTATTTAATGCTTCTGATACTTAGCCATTATGGCACAAAATAAAGACTAGAGTAAACATAATTTAGGCCAAATTATTTTTAAATATCTTCAAACTACTATGGTTTGTTTATATCGTAGACATAGAGACTTATTTTTCCGCTATTATCTATGTATGATGAATATGTACAGTAAAACAAATTGAAAATCTAATCAAATCTTTAATCAGCTTCACGCGGTATCCCGCATAACAGGGTAGGCAGAAGGAACCTAGTGTTAAGACATTCCTCACGTTCCGCCGAATACTAAAGGCATTGCGTGTAGAGTGGTGGAACTCAACGCCGCGCATTGCCTCGACCCCAGAGCGAAGGAACAGAAATATAAATTTAAGGAAATATTTTATATCCCCGAGTGGGGATCGTACCTGCTACCAATTGCCTTTACAGTCACATTTTGTGCTGCGCCACGACGGCTATAATTAGAAAGCGATTTTATTAGTTTCACGTTTGTAATTAAAAAAACGCAACAGTAATAAAAACGTTAAAATCGTGTCTAAGCTATAGTTCCAGTTTATAAAGCAATAAATATATATGCAAATCCAAATAAGGATTAACATATATAAATTATATATATGAGAATTCTTCTGTAAAATACAATATATAATATAATGTATATATTCTCATTTTATTTCGCATCATTATAATTTGTCGCCATCTTACGGCCAATAGGGATGTTTCCGGGGTCCGATATCCGCTCAGAGGAATATTTAAAATATTTAAGTTGCTCCAAACTGCTTATTTAGAAATTATACTTGAATCCATTAACAAGAAATGTTTTTATTTATAAATTCCATAATATATTATATTTGTAAGTTAGATAACATAAAAAAAAATATCTTTATTAAAAATAAATTGGTCACTCTATTTCTAATATGTTTTATTTTTTATGTATTTTATTTCTATATTATAGCTCTATATAATATGATGATATCGTCAAAACTATACGTAAATGTTTTATGTGCCCACTGAAATGAGTCTTTCAAACAAAGTTGTGATTATAACAGGTGCAGGCTCTGGAATTGGAGAAGCTATAGCTTTACACTTTGCTGGACTCTCTGCAAAATTATATTTAATAGACAAAGACAAGGAAAACCTTTATAAAGTGGCAGAAAAATGTGAAAACTTTAATAAAAACAAGGTTATGAAAACTGTTATTGATGTTTCTAATGATGACGATTTAAAAGCATCAATAGAATTTGTGATTCAAGAATTTCAAAGAATTGACGTACTAATAAACTGTGCAGGAGTTGGTGGAATTGGTTTTATAACGGAACCAGGTATTTTAAATGTTTTCGATAAAGTTTTGAGTATTAATCTGCGTGCTATCGTTGCTGCTACTCATTTTGCTGCGCCGTCTCTGATTGAAAATAGAGGATGTATAATAAATATTTCAAGTGTTTTGGGCACATTGACGGTTTATGGTGCTGTAGCTTATAATACTTCAAAGGCTGCTGTTACACACTTAACTAAATGTGTTGCCTTGGAATTAGCTGAACATGGCGTTAGGGTAAATTCTATATCACCTGGACCTGTTGATACCAATTTTATTATTAATTCTGGTAAAACACCAGAACAAACTAAGATTATAAACAATATGTTGGTGAAACAGGTGCCTTTAAAGCGTATGGTGAAAGCGGAAGATGTGGCCGAATTGGCAGGATTCTTGGCCAGTGACAAAGCTACTAGTATTACAGGAGCAAATATGTTTATTGATTCTGGATTTACGGTGGCCTCCTCTTTGAGGTTACCCGAGTAATTTTACATTTTCGTGTAAAGTACAATAGAAGTTGCAGGATTCAAGATTTTTAAAACATTTGAAATATTTATGTAGTTACAATTTTTTTCTTTAGACGTTAATAACTTTTACCTGAAATTTAATACTGTTATAATTTAATTAAATACTGTTACCCGAACTACATCAGTGTATAAAGCAATATTTTTTCTTTGTTTCTGCCTTATCTATGTTTTGTACTTTTAAAAGAAAACAATGCGTGAATTAAAAAAATATATATTAAATTGTGTCGAATTTCATGAATATAAAATTTGAAATTTATCCAATTAAGAGTTAATAATCTGTAAGTTTTGCTATCTATTTTAGCTAAAAAAAAGCTGTATTTTAATTCGCAGACTCGGCAGCGTAATTCCGTGAACGTGGAAATGTTAATGAGACAACTTTGAAATTAGAAACTCCGTTCTGGATTTGTACACTTTTAAACACTTTGGATTGTGTTTTTTATCTAAATAATAGGCAATCCTGGCGTTTGCACGAATGAGTACTTTCTCTAGTTGATGTATGAAAAGATGCATTAAAATCGTAGATAAACATGTGAATTACGTCAGATGAGCAAAGACAACTTGGTAATTGCGGCGATGCTTTATAGAATTCTTAATAAAAATTGATATAAATTATAATATAATAGTGATTATTAAAAAATATTTCTTAAAAGATGGTTTTATCTTTGTCAGGTAATTTTCATAGACTCGAAAGAATATTTTAAATTATATTAATTGAATTTAGTGAGCCACATTAAAATTGTAACCTGCGATTGTTTTTTTTTTCAATTAATACAGGAAATGAGAAATTTTCACGAAGCGTCCATCAACTTCCGCTATAAAAAAACTTCTACGCCGTTGAAATTTTCACTTTAATTCGGTTCGAATTTTAATAGCGTTGGGCTTCCTTTGGCTTAATTAGTTATTTCAATTGTTCTTCTAACTTTTGTAATTACCATCTATTTTTGGGACGTTGAAAGGTGAATGTTTTTAGGTGTGACACCTTTTTCATAATTTTTCTTTTGAAATTTTTATTAAGAATGTATTATTCTAATTAATTATATTAGTGAATACTTTTGTGTGTTAATATATCTTACGTAGTGAATAAAAAAGATATTTGAGGGAAATACATTGACTTTGAGTTTTTTATTATTAATATATATTTTTAGGACGTTTTGATATATATATTTTTTAGGAGACAGCTTTACATAACTTAGTGTTAAGTCTAAGAAATTGAACATGCATTCACATTTTCATTCAAACGCTGTCCTACTATGCCATATTGGTCACTTTTATTGACATTTTTTATAAAAAAAATGCAATTTGAAATAAGAATTTTAGGCATGTATGAAAGTGATGTTATTGGTTATGTGATTTCAAAAAAAGGTATTGAAAAATTGCAGGCTTAGACTGGCCTGGCCTGGCCTGGCCTGGGACTTAGGAATCGACTGGTTGTAGATTCGATCCACACTCGAGGAAATAAAATGTTTATTTACATCTATATTTTCATATCTTCCCTCAAGTGTCGAGGTAAAGCGCGGCGTTGAGTTACGCAACACGCAAAGCCTCCCTAACTCAGCGGAAAGTGGGGAACTTGTCTTAAAACTAGGTTCCCTCTGCTTACCCTGCTGTGACCAGGATAGAGCGTGAAGCTGAAGAAAAATATTAACTGGTCACCACATCTACGATACAAACAGTGCACTTATTTTGTCCAAAGCTAAGTGCTCAAGAACAGCCATGAATCTTGCTTTAATAACTTTACAACTATAATCTTTGTGTTATTATCATCAAAACAGAGCAATTCATTTGAAAACTTTGAAAAATATGCAGAAATTTCTCAAATTAACGACAAGAAATATAAGATCATAAAATGCGTCGGTTCAGAAGGTTGTAATTTAATTCAATATCGTAACCGTTAATCGCATCTTAAGGAGATGCAAATTAGCTTTAATGAATACTCCACCCCCATTTTGTAGGGCTGTGTGTTATCCCTTTGTCTGGTTATAACAATGTATTATTTATTAGGCCAGCAGTGGTGCAGGCGCGCAAGCGTGTAACGTGACAGGTTTTAGATTTAATTCCCACTTGAGGAAATGAAATATTAACTTAAAATTTATATTTCCATTTCTTCGTTCTGGTGTCGAGGAAAGGCGCGGCGTTGAGTTCTGCCACTCAACACGCAATGCCTTCAGAATTCGGCCGAGAGTGGGGAACGGAGTGTCTTAACACTAGGTTCCCTCTGCCTGCTTATATTATATTTGTAATAAATCATTATTGTTTACCAAAAATAAGTACGCAACATATTATTCCGTAAAAGAAATAATGTAAAAACATTATTCTCATTTCCTTCAAATTTACTCGTCCATTGAATATGTAGGGGAAAACAACGATAATTTATACGACGACGTACATAACACCTCTCGCTTTCTATCGTCAAATATGTAGGTAATGATAATGGTCATTAGATAAGATATAATCGCAAAAGTACGCCTTGAGTAAATTTAAAAGGTAGTCACTCATTTGTGCCACTGCGCCACGATGGCCTCAGTTGCTCCGGTTGTGGGTTCGATTCACACTGGAAAGGAATTAAATAATATTTAATAGTCTTTTCATTTCTTCGCTCTGGTTCTACCAAGGCAAAAGCTAACTAGCTAGCAAATGCCACTGAAATTGGCGGAGAGTGGAGTGAGTGGGTTCGATACCCACAACCAGTTGGTTTTACAGTGACATTTTGTGCCCTTGCGCCACGACTGGTCTCAATTATTTAAAGTATACCTAATAATGAACTGCATTGAATTAATTTATTTCAATGCAGAAATTAATATTTAGCGCTTTGACACAAGTGTGTGCGGTATTCGCGACGGTAGTGAGTTCGATTAACTTGTTGCCATGAATTATTATTTATCAATATTCTCCTCGGTTTGGTAACAGGGCAAAGCGCGGCGTTAAGTTCCACTATTCAACACGCAATGCCTCAAAAATTCGGCGGAAAGTGAGGAATGGAGTATCTTAACACTAGGTCCTCTCTGCTTGCCGTGCTAAGTAATTGCTTGTTAAAAAAGTTAGTTTGTTTGCTTAAAAATATTTTTGATGTAGTTATTAAGTAAATTGTTATTATCTTTTATACATAAATGAAGCTGAAATAATATTCATTTGTAAATGACATTTAAAATGATAAGCCTCAAGATTTTTTCTTAAGCCAATTTCTAAGGACGAAATATCGTAAATGGCCTTTCAGTATTATATCTTGTTCAAATGGATTACGTCAGGTATGAGTATACCTGACGTAATCCATTATATAAAATAACGTTAAATTAAATCAAATTACTTTGAAACGACTGTCAAAATGCCTTCAAAATTGTTATATTTTTTTACTGGTTGTGGATTCGATCCCCACTCGAGGAGATGAAATATTTACTTAAATTTAT
>DVQM01001800.1:0-11220 GCA_018231645.1 Heliconius ricini | reverse complement strand
TGTCGAGGCAAAGCGCGGCGTTGAGTTCTGCCACTCAACACGCAATGCCTCCAAGGTTCGGCAGAAAGTGGGGAACGGAGTGTCTTAACACTAGGTTCCCTCTGCCCACCCTGTTGTGTGCGGGCTATAGCGAGAACCTAAAAAAAAATATTAGTTAATTTTCATTAGGTCCAAATTTATATAGTCTGGAATACTCAGGATATTACGATAATATAATTTTTTCCGAATATTATTCTATTATTAATTATAATTTTTACAAAATAATTAAATGTCATTCTGTTTGAATTGTAAAATTCTGTTTTGCAAAAAAAAATATTTTATAAAACGGTATCATTGTACTATTTGGACTTGAACTTTGGACTGAATCCATAACCATGCTATCCCACTCAAAAATATTTTACTAATTATAATTACACGCCTCCTAAACCAATCAAACTATAATAAACCCAGTTAACGACTGCCACTATACTAATTATGACACTAGATATAGACAATATTTTTCAGCCTTAATTTATCCGGCATACAGTAATTGGGCAGACAGAACCAAGATTAATACACTCCGGTTTACGATATCCTCCGGTACTCATCGTAACACATCATACTTACACGTCTCCCAAACCAATCAATGAAGTAAGCACTAAAAAATCCAGCAACCACAGACACCACACCAAGTATGACAGCGGATATGGTAGGTGATAGATTAGGTATGGCCTTTGCGAACAGAGGTTCAGCATACACTTGTACTACAACGAACCCTTGGAAGATGGAGGCTGTGTATAGCAGTATGCATATAATTAGGGCGCGTTGGGTTGCTTTTGACTTTTCTGTAAGCATTAAGTAAAAATTACATATTACATTTTTGTTGTAAAAACCTTATAAAATTGATATTATCGTGCCATTTAATAATTCTTGGAAAAAAAATCCTTGCACTAGTACCAACAAAAAGCATGGTAATATGTTCCACCACTCAGTATGCAATATTTTGGAAATTGGACGTTGCCTGGGAAATGAAGTACTTTACATCATACATGAGATACTGCGTGAAGTTAAAAAAAATCTAATTATACACTTACTCAAGTATTGCCATGTTGAAAAGTTCTTCTTTGGAGTTTCACCCGCTTTCAAACCCTTTTCTTCTTGTGGTATTTCTGGAAAATATATTATTATTATTAAAATAATACATATACAAATATAAGTAATCGCATTATAGAGGTCGTTGCTTTCAAAATAATTTATGTGGACTTTAAGAAGTAAAATGAAAAATCCAGATTTTTTCTATTCCCTTAGATATTTTAAGAATCCCGTAGACGTTCAGTAAGACAGGATTTTTTACTAAAGAGAACACTAGTTTTCCATGCTAAATTTCAACTTTCTTAGCCACTCATTAACAGAAGAGTTTTATATATAGATTACCATTTGCATTTGGTTCTTCGTTTAGTAGATCTCTCATAGTTTGCATCTCTTCTTGTACCAGTTTTGAATCAACTTGCAAACTTCTGTAAAAAGCTATAGCTTGGGCTGCTTTCTAATAATAGAGAAGAAAAATAATGAAATAATGAAATAAGTATAAGCCGATTCCGCATATAGGGTAGAGGTAAAAAACTTATTGTTAATACTACGTTTTCCTCTTTTCTAGACATTTTCAAGACGTTGCATGTTGAATGGTGTAATTCAAAGCCATGCTTGCTTTATTATCAAATAACAAAAATAAAAACAGCTCATTTCCTTGAGTGAGAATCGAACACACTTCCGTAGGGTTTACAGTACGTCGTTTTGCCATTGCGCCACGACGGGCGTGGTGTTTAACAATGACAACGTCCAAATCGCACCTGTCAGTTTTTTTAATCAAAAATCTCAAAATTTCTTAAGGAATGAGATCATGGCACTACCCATAAGTTGATAACAAGTCATCGATCAAAACGGCGCATACATATTATAATCAAACAAAAATTAAACCTAAAAAATATTTTCGTTTGTATGAATAATACGAAAATACTTTTACCCCGATCTTATATGTATGGATGTATGTTTACAACCACATTTAGAAAAGAAAAAGAAATATTATAAATTTCATTGTAAGTTTAAGACAGTATTTATTAACTGATAAAGCCAAACCATAAAATTGAGAATCAGGGTAGGCGGAGGGAACCTACTCAAACTTCTTCTTCTTCTTCTTAAAAGACACTTCTCTTCCCCACTTTCCGAAGAATTCTTAAGGTATGTTGAGCATTGTTCAGAATATACAAATTAAAATTTTAATCCTTTCTTTTATTATTTAAGACATATAATTAAACTATATATAATAAGTAATTCAACTAAATTTACCTTTTCCTTTCCAATTTTCATCAAATATATAGGAGAATCTTTCATAAAACTTAATAGAGTAACACCAATAATGGTCAGCGTCAGGCATATATAGTTCATCATCTTATACTCCAGTAGACCACCCAACATGTAGGATACAAGCATCCCAATTCCATAGAATATCATAGAAAACGATGTCATAGAACCTCGTATGGACTCCTCGCAGAATTCACCAACGTATATTGGAACTGTCAGCAACATGCACCCAGTCAAGCCTGATAGGAACATTGCAAATAAAACGGCCTCCACTTTGTTTGAAGCTACCACTATCACCCAGCACGCCTGAAAAAATATTAAAATGTCGTCTTTCAGATTACGTTTATTTCAAGTCTACGTGTTGAATTACGGACGTTATCGCCGCGCTTTCGCTTATTTACAGAGCAAGAACAAAAAATAATGAATTTTCTCGAGTAGAAATCGAGTCCATAGCCGTCGCTGTCAAACGCTGTGTCACTGCGCCACAACGACTTTCTTTTACTCATACCTTCTGATATATATTTTTTTATTTATTATTATTTTGCTCTTTTAGCTTCGCTGTATTCCTGTCCTCCTCCTTCCTCTTTTGACCTCCCTAGTGTTAAGGCACTCCGTTCCCAGTAAAACGCGCGCCTTAATTCGTTACCGGAGTGAGGAAATGCTTCAAAATACTTTTATAAACAGTTATAAAAAGAAATTATAGAAAAATATTTATTTAGTATTAGATTAATTTAAAGATATCCTTGATCTCGAATTCTACGGCGGCGTATTTTGTGCATTAAAGTAGGCATATGCTTCCGCAACATGTTATAATATTATATACCATATTATCGTGGATATTTTTTTAATTTCAGGCTGGAATTTACTATTAAGACTCTCCGTTCCGCCCAATTTTCGAGTCATTTTATATTGAGTAAAAAAATGTAACGCCATCACCACCGCGGTTGATCTTGCCAGAGCGAAGATTTATAATTTAATTAGTTACATTGAGTGGGAATCGGACCCATAATCTTACGATTCTAATGCCATTTTATAAAAATATTGTTTTTTAAATTCCTTCTTTATATACAATTTAAATATCCAAAACATCATACTTTTTCATCGAAATAAACCTCAAAAAAGGTATGGAACATTTTTCTTTGGCGAATAAATAAATATACTGACCACTTGCGACATATAAAACAAGATACAGGATCGCTTCCGACCCAATATGTCCAACAAATATCCGGAGAAAGGAGTCACTATAATCGCACTAATCGATGATATACTGCCAAGTAGTGATAACTCGTTCTCGGTCATGACCCTGTTCAACGTAGTATTGGGCGAACTGAAGAGCGTGAGTGTCGAGGAAGGCCAAGTATACATGACACCCAATGTCATGCAGATGAAACTGACTGTAATAAAAGAAACAACAAAATTTACGTATTTTAAAAAAAGTGTATCTAATGGGTATAAGGTAACGAGCCAAAGTGCGCCGTTGAGTTCCGCTACTCAACATGCAACGTTGCCGAAGTGTCGTACTGGGAACGAAGTTTCATAACATTATGTTCCCAGGTTCCCACTGTATTACGTACAGGTAAATGATATATTCAACAACTATAATAGCTAACGTTTTAGTGATCGTCAGTTAGCGCCACTAAACATAAAGTTATGAACTAAATAAAATTTGGTTTTTTTTCTCAGACTCCAGACTTTTAAACTAAATAACCGTTAAAGAGTAATCAAATCAAAACTTTAAGTGTGCTGCGGCAGCGCTGACGTGGTGATTTCTAAACAAACAGGATATTTCTTTTTATCTTTACGAATATAATAGAATAGGTAGGGGGAAGACTCAATGAATACTGGGGATCACTCTGTTCCCCTCTAAATTTCCGAGAGTGTCTCAAAACTTCCGAAGAAAAGCCAAAAGCGCGTCCTATGTTTCTGAACGTGGTTGCTACCCTTGTTTTTATTAAAATTGTATTAGGATAGTGATTGGGGATGTTGATTCATTTGTGAGATAAGTCGTTGGATCGAGTGCACTACCGTAAAGCGGCTGATATGTTGTTTAAACGCACGGCACACCCGCACCCGCAGTCACGCCTCTAGTGTTTTTTAGTAGTTCACGTAGAAACTACAGTATAAGCCGTTACATCTATGTCCAACTCCATACAAGCATCGTTTACGAACCGCAAGAGGGGCGCTTGACAAAATCGGTCGGAACAAAATTGAATACAATATAACAACGATTCATTCCTAATATTCATTTTATTAAGGATATTTGATATATATATAATATATAATAATACTGTTTTATGTTTAAAGCTCACTTTGCAACTCAATATGTCGCCACTATACTACACACGCCTTCATAAGAAATTCGATTCTAAAAGATCGTAGCCATTTTAGATCGTACCATATTAGAAGAGCTTGACTCAACCGCTGCCTTCCTTCTGCTACCCACTATACGAGTATATTCGGGCCGACAATACTAGATTAATATGGTATAAAAATATATTCCAGTCGTGGCGCAGTGGTACGAAGTGTGACTGTAAAACTGACTGGTTGTGGGTGCGATCCCCACTCGAGGAGATGAAATATGTACTTAATTTTTTATATTTCCATTTCTTTGCTCTGGTGTCGAGGCTAAGCGCGGCGTGAGTTCTGTCACTCAACACGCAATGTTTCCAGAATTTGTAGAAAGTGGGGAACGGAATGTCTTAGCACTAGGTTCCCTCTGCTTACCCTGCTGTGTGCGGAAGCTGATTTATTTTGAATATATAAATTGTATTATTCATAATTAAGTTTGTTATTTATGTATATTACCATGCATATATATTCTTTTTAATTACCCAAACGTATACCCTAAGTACATCATACTGCTACACAACATACATAAAATAAAACCGTGAAACACAAAATTTACAAACAGTTACTTATTTAGTAGCTTTTGTACCATTAAAACAATCAAAATGCTTTAACTAGATAAACCAGATCATATCTTCTAATAATAAACACTAAAATCTTAAGAAATAAAACATACCTACTGAAACATTAAATGTTCTGAAAGTATTTTTTTTAGCTTCACACTGATCCCTTACACCCTTTACATGGCAGGGCAGGTAGAGGAAACTTAGAAAACTAGTGTTAAGACACTCCTGGCCCATTATGACACCTCTACCTCTGACTTCGAGTCCCCACATTACACCAAATTCGGGAGGCAAGAGCAAAGAAGACATTAAATATTTCACTTCTTCGTGTGGTTAAAGAACCCACAATCCGTCGCATTTACATCCTTACTCAAAAATAAATTTCAACAAAACAATTCAACTTACCGATACCAGTAGCTATAATTTGAAATAAAATCGCCATGATTATTTAAAATAAAAAAAGAAATAATAATTAAAATACACAGTATATTGTACTAAATTCCAAACAGTGCAGTACAAAAGTCCAAACAGTATAGTCCAGAAACCGAGGACTTGTTGCTCCTAGGGACGTAATCTAAACTATACTAGATTTTTAAATAGGCATTGTAATATTTAAGAAGACATCAAACATCTTGTCATTTTATTGTATTGATAAGGTTTACACCTCTTGTGTTTAACGATGTGACGATTTGCCTGTTACGTGATATAAATAACTTTTATAAAATGTATCTAATTCAATACAAAAATTATTTGACGAAAGAAAATTGTACAAAAATTAAAATATAAAGATTTTGGGACAACAAAAGACTATTTTCTTTTTCATTTTCATGATTTATTCCATACGTCAGAATAGGTAAAGAGAATCTCGTCGTAGTAATCAAAGCACTCTGTCTTCCGCTTTTATTCGTATTTCGAAACATTGCATGTTCAGTGGTGGAACTAAACGACGCGAAGAAAAGATAAAGGATGATAATGAAAGTAATTATTCGTTGTAAACAATACGTGGAAGAGTAAAAACTAAAAACTTAACGTAAAAACAAAAAACCAAAAACGCCCAAGACCCTCTTGGTCTTCGTCGGTTTCCAGGAGGCGCGAGTTCGAGTTCCGTTATGTTAAAATTTTATACGTTTTCTAAATAAGTATAAGATTATTTTAATTTTTATGTTTGCATATCTACTGTAGTTAGCATATTCGGGTTAATAAAAATAATTGAAGTGTTGTTAAAAGTAAAAAAAAAATAGGAGTACAGATCAAATAACACTTTTCCAAAATTTCCTCTGCTGGGTATTCTGTGAACCAATTCTATATATACTACTAGATGTTGTAATCTTGATTGATTCTTAATACTGGAATTATTCCATCGATATCAAATATCGATCGATCAAACTATTGGAATTAAATCTCACTTCATTTTGCTAAGATGAGGCAATACTTACATTAGGTGATGAAAGCAGCCGTTTATTTGACAACAGAGTGTCACTAAATCTTGTGTATCCAACAAGGATAAGGCACACAGATGAAATGTCTTTTTGAGTAGCTGCAACCCACAAATTTTTTGTGGCAGACTGCTCTCTGAGTTTCCGCAACCCATATAAATATTTGACTATTAACTATCTAGCTTTAGGGCAGTCAGTTAATTGTTCAATATAGATACAAAAATTGCAAAGTGGATAACAGACTAAACAAGAGAGGTAAAGTCAACAAAAATAAAGAACGCCAACGACTTGGTTTTAAATTGTTTTAAGGGCTTGCACTGCACACATAGTTAATTATATGTCGTTGTATGACAGACATATTCAATTTATTAGAACTAAAATAAAGTCTGCAAACGCCATAAATCTATCCCTTATAAATAAGTGACGATAAGGCGTATTGTCTCAACAAATTATTGCAAATTGTAAGGTAATATTTCATGAATTTTTATTTCACATGTATATTGAAACTTACGAGCGATAGTTATTTCATCATCAATGAAATTTAATGAAAATAATCTTTGGCTTTTATAACATGTAATTTGGACGTATACTTTTCGAGCAAATGAAAAATTAAAATAATTCAACGCTCTGTTTACGGCAGTTACCCTCCGACGACGTTGGCAAATGCAGTATAATAAAAGTGTTAAGTAGTAAGGTAGTATGCGGGCGAAGCCACGAGTGGGCCGCTAGTTATTTACATAACTTTCGCTGGATATCAAGATTTACAATATTAGTTTACAAACAAAGTACTTTTATATTAGGTGCCTGATAAAGTTTCATCAAACACTGTAAACGGTTCATAATCAGACAGTAAAAAATAATGATATTTTTATTTAATGAAAACTTTAAGTATACAAGCGTTTTATATGGCGTTAGTCAAACTTAGGTTTATTAAATAACTACTTGACGTGAAATGGCGTATAATATTTTTGGTATAAAATGTGTATTTTGACCCAACTACAAGACACAAAGAAAAGGAATGTGCTTATCAGGCTATGTTTGTATATTTGCTCCTTGTTGTAGAGACCTAACGAATTGAACAATTTTGATGATTTTTGTTTTATTCTTAGTTTTACGCTGTATCTCGCACACAGCAGGGTAAGTAGAAGGAACCTAGTGTTAAAACACTCCGTTCCACACTTTCTGCCGAATTCTGGAGGCATTGAGTGTTGAGTGGCAACTCAACGCCGAGTTTTGCCTGGAACCCAGAGCGAAGAAATGGAAATATAAATTTAAGTAATTATTTCATCTCCTCGAGTGGGGATCGAACCCACAACCAGTCGGTTTTACAGTCAGACTTTGTGCCACTGCGCCACGACTGGCCTCGTATTTTGAAGATTATATAATTATTTTCTGTTACAAAAGTATGCAATGCATGGTCTACTAATACTAAACTTCAATGAAAGGTAGGCAGAAGGAACCTAGGAACCTAGTGTTAAGACACTCCGTTCTGTAAAGTTACATCTAAATCAATCCAGTAAGTTGCTGTGAAAGTAGAACAATCACCAATCCTCACAAACTTTCACATTAGTATAATTTTAGTAAGATTTAGCTTTACAATATATCCCACATATATCAGAATAGCAATAAGGAACCTAATGTTAAGGCAACTCATTTTCTCTTCACGAGTTGCGGTATTTAACGCTGCTTGTCTCTTTGTGCTGTTTGCTCGTTGTGCTATTCTCGGTACTAGAGCGAGGAAATGAAATAGCCAATATTCATTTTATGTAAATGTGTACGTTTATATAAATAATATATTTATATACTGCATTCTTTTATTCCACTATAGAAAAATAAAAGGATGCAGTATATAAATATATTATTTATATAAACGTACACATTTACATAAAAAATAAATTAAGCTTATCTTCTATTACTAGGGTAATAAAAATTGGACTATTTTCTGTTATACTGAATAGTCATGCCAGTACTGAATGAAATATAATACAAGCAATTTATATACTTGTATACTTCCGTTACGTGGAGAATACTGCAAACATTTCATCCTTGATTAATTTTTTTATTTATCTTTGGATATGAATAATATGTGGTTGTGTTTTGGTTTTTACTTAAATAATCAACGACTTAGAAAATATAGTAGATGAAATTGAAAAAGTACAAATATCAAATTCCTTTATTTGCAGTCCCAATCAATGTTATTCATTTTTAGGCAGTAACTCCAGGGATAGAATCTTGCATGTAAACATAAGAAGTATAAACTGTAATTTTAATCATCTTCTCACATTAATTGAACAAATAAATGTTGATCTTGACATTATAATATTGACGGAATACTGGCTTAGTAAATGTGATAATATTCCAATTCTTACTGGTTTTTTTATCTTACTCATCAAAATTTTATTCATCAAAACGATGGGGTAGTGGCTTGTATTAGACGCAATCTCATACATGTAGTGGAAAATCTAGAATTCCATAATGCGAATAGCCTTTTCATTAAACTATCAAATACAACCGCTATAGTTGCCATATATCGATCTCCGTCTTATAGAAACTTAGAGAGATTCTACATATCCTTGGACAAAAAACTACAATACTTGCAATATTTTAATAATATAATTGTCATTGGAGATATGAATATTAATATTGCTAATGATAGTAATGACACTAACTCTGATACATATCTCAACCTGTTGTCCTCACACGGCTTACTACCTGCCCTTACTTATTCCCAACAAGAAATAATAATTGTTTGGACCATGTAATGTTGAAATCTAAAAATATTGCCACTAATCTTGTGCTTGATTCTTTTATAACAGACCATGCTCCGATTATATTTGTTAGTACGCTTAAAACTCAAACAAATCATGTAAAGCGCTCTCTTAAACGGCTAGACGACTTAGCATGCCTTGATGAAATAGAAAATAATGATTTTTCTCATATTCTTTTAGATAATGATGTGGATCGAGCAGCCACTTCTCTTATAAATTCACTTTCAAAAATTGTTAAAAACAACACTCGTGAAATCACAATCTCCAGTAAAAAATGCCTGGGCTTTTAGGTTGTATAAGACATCGGGACAAACTATATCGAAAGACAAAAAACTCCGAACAATAAAGAATTGCTTAAAATTTATAGTAGATATAACATTTTTTGAAATAATTTATTAAATCGACTAAAAAAAGAATTTGATCAAAGTAATTATAAAAAGGTAAAAAATAATACTAAAGGTACATGGAATTTTATTAAAAAAAAGTTGTAATTTAGCTAAATCTCCCCAATCATCTCAAAATCTATTATCCTCGGCCAACGATGCTTATTCAGCTGTTTTTCAAGCCAACAAATATTTCGCATCTATTGGTAATGATCTTGCTATGTGAAACTGTGAGAATAATGTACCTAATTTCTTGAGCAGTTGTAAATCCTTTCTCAGAACGTCAATGTCACTATATAGTACTAGTTACACTGAAGTCATTAACATTATCAGTAATCTTAAAAATACATCTGCCACCGGATGGGATGGGATTCCAACATCTATTATAAAACTGGCTAAACATGTTATTATTCAACTCATTGTCCACATTTTTAACTTATCAGTTGCATCGGGTATATTTCCTAAGGTTTTTCAAAAAGCCCTTGTTCACCCAATTTACAAGGCTGGTGATAGTACTGTAATGAACAACTATAGACCTATTTCCGTCTTAGCATTATATCTAAAGTATTTGAGAAGTTACTAAACACGAGACTTGTTAACTACCTAGATTCAAATAACCTAATTTCGAAAAATCCGTACGGCTTCAGAAAGGGTAAGTCTACAGCCGACGCGGTCTTAAACTTAACAACTTCAATTGTAAAAGGATTTGATGGCAATCAGAAAGTTATTGGACTCTTTTTAGACCTTTCTAAGGCTTTTGACACTGTCTCCATTCCAAAGCTATTAGATACATTGGATAGAATGAGTATAAGGGGCGTTGTAAACGATATTTTTCGAAGTTACTTAACTGATCGTGCGCAGTGTGTTGTAATAGAAAATATTGTAAGTACAGAAGAAATTATAAACATCGTCCCACAGCCCTCATATGACCTACGTTGTTTCTTATTTATGTAAATGAGCTGTCCAATTTATCATTACAAAACTGTAAAATTGTATCCTATGCCATGATGATACAGCACTACTTATACATGATAGAAGCCGGTCTGAAGCAAGAAATCTTGTTGAAAGCTCCCTAGTCATTGTGTATAGTTGGTTAACTCATAATAAATTAACTCTAAACTTCAAAAAAACTAAATTAATTACGTTTGCTTCTCATAATAATACCCTCTCTTCATCACCAGTTTCTATAAAAGCTCATATTAAAACTGTCTCAATACTAGTCTATGTAACTGCATAAATCTTTGCCATACAACTCACATAAGTAGTACCTGGGTGTTTGGTTTAATGAAACTCTTACCTGGAAGGAACACATTGACGTAATGTGTAAGAGAATCAGGAAAATAGTTTACATATTTAAGACATTGAGATCTATTTTAGATTCTTC
>DVQM01001799.1:0-11221 GCA_018231645.1 Heliconius ricini | reverse complement strand
GACCTTAAAAAAGTAAAAACATATTGTTATAATTTTTTTTAGTCAAAGGCATAACAACACTATACATAAAAATGATTCTAAGTCATTTTTGAAGAGACCAAAAACAGCTTGTAAAAGTGCACAAACAGAAAATAAATCATACTTTTTAAAATTAACCATTCCACAAAGAGAAGGTAAGTAATTCTTTTACATGTTTATCTTAACTCTTTGTTTCATTTTTTTTTATTTATTTGTTTGTCATTTTAAAGATAATAAAAATTGAAGACTTCACTTTTTTTTCATGTTGAATGCTCCATATATTTTTTAATGGGTATAGTAGTTCTTGCTGGCTTGACTTGCTGGCTTTAACTAATGTGTGGTTGTGAGCTCTGCCATTTAACACTCATTTAAAAATTGGACAAAAAGGTCTGGAAGGAAGTGTCTTAACGCTAGGTTCCCTCTGGCTACCAAAGCATAGATCTTGTAAAAAATAACAAAAAGTACATATAAGGTGAAAAAATATATTGTATTTTTTTTAGTATAAAGTAAACTTTTTAAGGCTTAAAACTAATCTTGTCTAGTTAAAAATAAAAACTGTGCCAAATTAATAATTACCCATTTATGTTATTCCAGAAACATCAAAACTAACAGAAATTCTGCCATATATAATGTCACCAACAGAAAATCATTATTCTATATTAGAATACAATGATAAATTAAAACAACAAACGAACATACAAAATAAATTCCGTATTTTCAGTACATTCCATAGATTTCCAACAGCAACGGGAATAAGCAAAGTTATAAAGAAAAATATTAGTTTAAAATGTATTTATGAAGATATAAGTTATATAGCCACTTGTACAGAGAAAGATATTTGTATAGATAGGTACTTAAATGTAAGTTTTTTTTATGGTGACAATACTCCCTGTCGTTGTATACGGATGGTTTCGATTCCTACATTGGGAAGTGAAATATATACATTTCTTCACTCTGGTATCGAGGCCACATTGCGGTGTTAAGCCCCGCCACTCAACTCATTGTCTCCGAAATTCGGCGGATAAGGGGGAATGGAGTCTCAACACTATGGTTTTTCTGCTTACGCTGTTGTGTACATAATACAGAGTGAAGCTAAAAAAGATAATGTATATTTATTAGAAATTAGAATTATTATTTTTGGAAACATTATTATTTTAAATAACTAAACATACATTTATATATTTTATTAATTTAACTTTTAATTCTATAGATATTTAAAATAGTTAAACAATTATTAAATGAAATACAAGCAGAATTAGAGATAATTAGTCAAAGAATGACAACCGCTTTCCAGAAACAGATGGATGAAAAATATATAGATGTTACTTCTAAAATGTTGGTAGTAGATAAACAAGATTTGTTATGTGGCAGGTTTGTATTTTATAATATTATATTGTTAGAAATTGGAAGTGGGTTTAAAACACACGTCTATATGATTCTAAACTATTTGGAAACTATTTGTAATTGCAAATGCAACAAGTGATATGTATCACCTACTAAAAATACTTCACACTAATTTCCTTCCAATAGGAGCAGTCACAAGCCACTACTCCCCGATTGACACAATTCCACTGCTTCTATAATTATTTTTACCTAAATCTACCCTCTTTTACATGAGTTCATTAACAATATCTTCAATTTCTTTCATGTGTGTTTCCATACAACATGACATTGGCAAAAAGAATTGTGCTCAACTGGCATGATCGAACCACCATTTATCAATTCATCATTATAAAAAAATTTTGCTTCATGCTGTATCTTGCACTCAGCAGGGTAGGCAGAGGGAACCTAGTGTTAAGTCATTCCCCTCTATTGATATGATATCTTACTACTAATACTATTGATATGATATCTTACGACTAATATTATTAAAGTGAAAATTATTAAGGATTGACTGATTGAACTGAATGGACTGCTTGTTCGACTTTTACACAAAAACTGCTGAACAAATTTAAATGAAGCTTTACAGGAATATAGCTTAAGTATACACAAAAAATCACATAGAAAAATTTATTTAAAAAATAATGGAAACATTTTGTAAAAAATAATGTAAACTCGCAATATATAGTAGCAATCAATATAATTCCTTCTCCCAATGGGGAACCAAACTCAACTATTGTATTAACAGACAGTTCCACGGCACCATGACAAATTCATAAACATTTATTAATTTTTTTTTTATAACTCTATTTATAAAAAAAATATTAATAAATGTTTATGAATCTGCGCCGCGACTGAGTCGCGGCGCTGAGATACAATCGTGTGTCTGTAAATGTGACAAGTTGTGGATTCGATTCCCACTTGAGGAAATTAAATATTTAATACTTTCATTTCTTCGCTCTGGTGTCGAAGGCAAAGCGTGGCGTTGAGATCCGCTACTCAACACGCACTTCCTCCCGAATTTGGCGGTAAGTGGGGAGCAGTGTCTTAACACTAAAAACTTTATACAAAAGATTATAAATATTGTTTTTCATAATCTTTTTCAGGGTCCTATACAAAGAGGAACAAGCAATTTTAGCTAGAAGAATGATGGCCATACTGTGTTACATTCTAGAATATTCTCCAAAAGAGAATATGACAAGTCATTTACTGGAACTAGATAGGGACAGAGAAACACATTCTTTTGTTAATGTTATATATAGGATATGTCAGTTGTTAGACAGTACTGTAAGTATGTATGTGTTTATATTCCCCATATGTCAAGATACCTAAAGGGAACCTCCCTTGTTAGAAGTGTTAAGACATTTTTTTCTTTATATTCCGTCCATACAAGATGTATGGGCTCAAATTTTATTTTGTTTCTAGCATTCACATACTATTCTAAACATAGTATTTTAAAAAAGGAATAAAAATAATATATTTTCAAAACCAATATCGAACCCACTGTGAACAAAGTGAACAAAACGAAGTGAGACACTGTGCTACAAATGGGCTGTCTCGTTTTTTTACTGCATCCTTATTTCATTTGAAAACATGTAATTGTTAAGAACATAGTTGACATGACATATGAATATAATATATATATGAATATCATCAGATAGGGTTGTATATTCAAAATGGTGTAGTAGAGCAAGTTTATCTTGTAATATTACAAATAATAATTTGTCTTATGCAACATGCAAAATCAAGTTATGGTTAAGTAAATATTTTTTTACAATAAAATGGAAGTCTTAATATTATATATAAAATAATTAAATTTATAAATTAAATCTTCATCATATTCAATCAAAAAATTCAAATAAAAAAACTACTTTATTGTTGTTTTACTTAAAACATTAATAAACGCATGCAAGCAAAGCAAGCATTTAAAAACATAAAATGCATTTTTGTTTACAATTATATTTCTTCTTCTTGTTTGAACCATATAGTGTGTGTGTGACTGCACTTATAAAGATGTGTGGGTATGAATTTTCTGTACGGACGTAGCGCTCACACTGAGGCACAGTAACACACTAGGGCAAGGGGATACCTGACTTATTTTTTTCATTTAAATAAATCACTCTATTTTTTTAGAAGTTAAGTTGGGCAATTTTTAATTGTCAAATATTCTGTTGTCCACATTGCATAGTATATGAATTTAATTAAGAAGATTGAATGTTTGTGTCGTACATAGATGTATATAATATATAAGTATATGAATATTATGGTTAATTAGTTATATAAACAGAATTTTGGAATTGATTCCTGTTCGTCATTTACAGTAAGTGTTTACTCTCTGGGCCAGTCTCGAATTATGCTCGACAAATATGTATAGAACAATATTTAAATGTTCTAATAAAATTTCCGTTTTGTCTAGTTTACTAGTCATTTAAATGTGTTTTGCTGAACGTTGGGTAACACAGAATGAACGTGCTCTGCGCATACGTATTTTGTGCAATTTTACGGACTATACATATGTTTATGTTTTCAGACAACCGCCATTCTCTATAGTGGATTTTTACTATCAATAACACATTTAATACAAATAGTACACAAACATACCGACAAAAGGACCATATTAAGTATTATAAAAATAATTATATTATCTAGACCAATGCTCTTTGTAAGCAGCCATATTGTCAAATTATTTTTTTGTTTTAACTTTGAAGATATAAAAAAATTTTGTTTGACAAGTGCTAATGGGAATCTTAAAGTGGACTATGATCAAGGTGTTTTATTATTTAAAAAAGGTAATTATTTGTTTTTTTTTTTTATGTTTCATAAGGCCAAGGCCGTTATGTAACGGAGGCAGAAGCGTGTGAAGTGTAATTAAATATTTAATATTCTCATCATTTTCTTCCTCCTGGTAACGAGACTCGTGAATTGGACGTGGCAGAAACTGTTGAAGTGTGAAACGGAGTTCTTTAAATAGTTTATTTCCTGTGGGAATTGAAACCTCAACTTGTTCCATTTATAGTGGCACGCTTGTGGCCTGCACTACAACTCGCCTCAAATTATTATTTTTGGAAACACGTACCTTAATGCGGTTTACGGGCCCAGACTAGTGGGAAATATTTACGTAACGAAATGTATGCTATGTGTCTGTGTGTGCTTGTATCGGGCCACATACAAATAAATGAGCACACAAGCAGGCGCGTGCGTGTGTGTGTCCCTGTCTCTTTTTAATGTATAAACATTTTTCGTTAAGTAGATTTCCTTTAGATCATTTGCCTTGCAAAAATAATATAAAACAAATTGATTTACAACCGGAATTGAAAGAAAATAATTTTTTAAATTTCGTTTTTGTTTTAGATTCCTGTCCATTACAAATAGTTTTAAGGCAAATCGAAGCTGCACTAAAATGTATTGAAAGAGAACAATTACAAAAGCAAGCAGTGGACATTACCAGATATATAATTTTACTATATGGTCGGTTGAATTTAACTACTGACAATACTGACAGTGAGGAGAGGAGGTATGTTAGTTAATAATTATTATTTCATTTTGAACCCACGATCGTCGCGTTTACAGTCGCACGCTTGTGCCCTTCTCCACTAGAACCTTAAATATTTATAATATTTACATGTATTTTTTTATTTACCGTCAATGTAACTGACTTGTGGCCGTACTCAACACGCAATGGCTCCAGAATTTGGCAGAAAGTGGGGAACAGTGTCTTAACACTAGGTTCCCTCTGCCTACTCTGCTGTGTGCGGGATACAGCGTGAAGCGTGAAAATAATATAATTATTTTTATTTGATTTTATTTGAGGCCGTCGTTGCTCTGGGGCTCAAGCGTATTACTCTGAAAGCAAAGGTAGTGGCCTCGATTCCTACTCAAGAAAATAAAATATTCAGTATTTTCTATCCTCGCCCTATTAACGAGGCAAAGCGCCTCAAGAATGTGGCGCATAAAACTAATTAAATTGTATTATTTATTGTCATGATTTATTTTTATTTCCAGTTGTAGTTGTCACCTGACGTTGACACAAGTGTTGGTGTACGGACTAAAGATATGTTCAATGTTTTTGATTCCAAAGCCATGTAAGAAATTTTTATTTTCTCTTTATTGTTTTTTTTATGCTACATTTATATGTTTTAAAATGTTACTTTAACCAATAGTATAAGTAATCATTGTAATCACTTATTTTGTGTGAAAATTTAACTAATTTGATTAATAAAAAAATCACTATTATATGTATTATTATTTAAAATTTACATATTATTATTAAAAAGTATATATTTTTATTTATTGTTGAAAATATAAATATGATTTTTATTACCAAAATAAAGGTGAAGAAGTATTATCAATATGTGCAAGTGGTCTACAAATATTACAACATAGTAAACATTTGTTACAACTCGGCACAGCGGAGGGGCATTTACTATGTTTCTGTAATAGATTATGTGATGAGCCCACAACCACTGAGAGTCTCATTGGAGATATACATCGTGAGTGTTTTCGTATTATTTTTTTTGTTATGGGTTTATAATTTGGCATTTTATCGTAAGTTTTTTGGTAGAAATAAAATAAAAATCAGCTTCATATTGTATCCCGCACACGGCAGTGTAGATAAAGGGAACTTAGTGTTAAGACACTCCTTTCCCCACTTTCCTTCGAGATCTGGAGACATTGCGTGTCGAGTGGTGGAACTCAATGCCGCGCTTTGCCTCGATATCAGAGGGGAGGAATAAAAATATTAAATATTACATTTCCTCGAGTGAGAATCGAACACACAATCTGTTGCGTTAACAGTCACGCTTGTGCCACGACTGGCCTCAAATCTTATATCGTTTTCTCATCGCATTATTCTTTTACATTACCAGGTAATATGTTATCAGAAATAACGAGTACATTACAATCAGTGGAGGAACAACCAGAAAGTTACACAAGTAAGGCCTGGCTCGGAGCTTTAAACACATTGTCCATAGCAGATTGACTCTCTCAGTTATATTTGTATATTGTATTATATAATAAATTATATATTTATATACTTGGTTGTATGTTTTATTTCTACTATTTGAACTTTGTGAAAGATTTGTGGTAGCCAAGCCAAGTGAGACACTTAAATAACATAACATCAAATTGTTATTTAATTTTTAACAATTTTTAAAAACAGTACTTTTACTGACATTTAAAATAGAAAACCGTAATGCAAATATGAATTGCGCTACAACACCTCATTTAGATTTAAAGATATATATATATATATTTAGATAATAAAGATATATTTTTTTAGTTATCAAATTAATTATTACGCATTTTAAATGATAATAAAAATAAATCGCATCATCAATTGCACCGACATCTCATTGTATTAATGACGGAAGTAATAGAAACTCCAATATAATACAAAAGAGTAAATATTCAAACACTTATTCACTTTCAAACATGCGTTGTATAATAATGTGAATTACGAGACCAATCGTAACGCAGGGGCACAAACAAGCCTGTGTCTGTAAACGAGAGATTGTGGCTTTGATTCCCACTTGAAGAAATTAAATATTTAATATTTTCATTTCTTTGCTGTGGCAAGTAAAGAGCTGCATTAAGTTCCGCCACTCAACACGCAATGCCTACAGAATTCGTAAGAGTGGGGAGCGGAGTGTCATAACACTAGGCTCCTCTGCCTACTCTGCTACATGCTTGGAAAAGATTTCTCTTAGAAATAAGCCCACCCTTGTTAACCAACTTTTCATTTTATATTACTGTATGTTTTGTTTGATGCAATAAAAAGAATATATATATATGTGGGATACGGCGTGAAGCTGGAAAAAAATATGAATTACAACCACTCGCGTGTCCATAACTTGGCCTCGAATACGCTGATCCACTAGGAATAAATCGATCATACTTTTCCCTTCCGCTCGCTCCCATGTGAATTTTTGAACATGTGAATTTTTTGTGGTCAAACACGTGTTTGCCACAAATTCTTTTCTTGCAAATTTCCAATATAAGCTTTCCAGCATCATTTATTCTCTTGTCACCATACTGAACTATCACTCTGCGCAGTTCCAACCCATTTGTTCAGATCACCACATATTGTTAAGTTTTAATTTTCTCTAGCACTAGCTAGATCGTCCCTGTCAAAACTCTCTCAAAACTCCTCGAGTTCGCCTAATGGAGCTGAGGATACTGACGCATTCTCCGCTAACGGGAATACTCTTCTTATCCCTAGCTTGAAGCGAATCCAAAGCAGTTTTGGGTTGATCGCCTTATATTCAACCGTTGCACTAACCAATCGAGAGGACAATAACACTCCTACACCTTGATTGTTGCTGCAGAAAGCGAGCGCGCTCTCTGCCTAGAAAGCGACCCGACTGCCCGGTAAATCGGTAATGTTATTGGCCTTCCATTTGGTCTCAGTCACATAGACGACATCCAAATCTCTATCATCCATCACATCTAATAATTCATGAAATATCTCTTTCTTCCATCCCTCTTACATTCTTACATTCCACGTAGCTATTTCACGTAGCGTTCTCCACCACCCGCCGTCGCGAACATGGCGCGTTGGGTGGCGCTCCCCAACGCCGCATTCGTAGACATTTGACGCACCCGCGAGGACACGCTCTTTCAGTGCGCTCTCTCGAGGTTCACGTGGCGGATGGAACATTGCAGCCCTCGTAAGGGCTGGGAGGATTCGCTGTGGGCAAGCCTTCCCCTTCCATCTTGGACTTCCTCAGAGTAGAGAAATTATTTCCAAACTTACTACAGACTATGCATGCATACTGAAATTATATTATAAAAGTTTTAAAGTGATTTTACTCAACGATGAAAGCTGACATTGTAACATACTATTATTAAGAAAAAAGGCAATAAAAAGAACATTCAATATTATATTTATTTTATTATACAACTTATATTAACATAAATATGTAATAACCATTTCTAGATATTGATAAAAAAAATTTGATTAATAGAGAAAGTCAATGCTTTATTTTAAATACTAGTCTCATACTATTCAATTTGTGCATTAAAAATTTCTTTACGTTAAAATATGAGAAAGGAATGTTAGAAGAACTCAATCAGTCATTTTCTTTAAGATGCTTAAAAATATCTATTTTTAAATTCTATTAAAGTGTTAATTATTATAAGTCCTGCCATTTTCATATCCTGTTTAGTATTATAACAAAATCGAAGATACTAGAGCTTTAGTAACTTGCTTATATTTTGTGTTGAGAAAATATTTTATTTACACATTTATTAAATAAAAACATGTGGTGTTCCGACTAAGTGTTGGAACACCACATGTTAAAAGGTTAAAGAAAGAAAGAATTAAAATGTTACAAAAAGAATACTAATATATGTTAATGAATATTTATTTACCAACAATTTGTGATTAAGTTTATAATCTGGAAAGAACAAGGACCAAAGTAAATATTGTGTAAAAGCATTTGGACATGTTCATTAAAAAGATGTCTGACAAAATATTTTAATATATTTATATGTATAAGTATGTTGTGTATTGTACATTTAAAAAAAATAATAATATGACGTTGTTGTTATAGTCCCGATAATCAAAGTCTACACTGTATCATAAATAGGCTAGAAAATAAGGGGGTAAAATTGTATAAATAACAAATAACTATCTAACTTTAATAAGTATAATAATACAAATGCCTATAATAGAAAAAAAATCTAATTAGGTTTAACTGTTGTAGCAACAACAGTAACATCAGATGATACATTTACATGAAAGAAATACAACATAAAGCCAGCAGCTAATAGAAAATGAAATGCTAAAATTGAACCAGTTATTATAAGAAAATATTTAGATTTTCTAAGTGCCGGTAGCAACCAGAATATTAGGACAGCTCCAGAAACCAAAGCCGCCATGAGAACAAGAAGCCATTGGAGCCAAGAGATTTGTATGGTCCATAGTATTGCAACAGGAATGTATATTGATAGTGAGTATCCATATAGGCAGAATAATGATATCATTGTTGGTGAAGTTGATGACTGGAAAAAAAGGAAAAAAAGTTTTAAATGTTATTTTTATATATCTATCATTATGGGATACATGACACTTTATACATTTCAAAATTAATAATATAATTTAACCATTTTTTTTTCTTTTTAAATTTAAACATAGTGGAACTAAAAGTGTATGGAGCTTAAAAATTGTTTTTAAGAGTTTTTATATTTTAAAAGTGTTATTTCACATTTAGGAAAGTAAAATATTTCTTAGAAAACATATAAAAATCTTAGCAGGATATTAAAAGGAGAATGTTTAAATTTTTATGTTTTCAAGAGGTTTGTTTTCTCCTACATTAAAATATTTATACATTTTTTATAAATACATTTATACATTTCTTTTTTTTGTGAGAAATTTATAATCCGTTTACATTGGCAAAATTAAAAATAAGACTTTTTCCATATCCTAATTTATGAACTATACACTCTATATTGTCAGTTGTGGGGTAGGTTGACAGCATCCGAGTGTAAACAAAATGGTTCTGAGCAAAACCCACTCAGAGAAATATTTACATAATTTTTTCATTTCCCCACATTGGTAAACATATTAGAGCATTGAGTTATGTTGCTCAATATACAATGTCTCAAAATCTGGCCCAAAGTGGAGAATGAAGTATCTTAACAATAGCTTAGTAGTAAGGAATGTAAAAGAAGCTTTTTATTTTTACTATGTAGGAAATAATTAGAAGCTTCTTTTTTTGTAAAATTGACATGAGTTCATACCAACCTGAGTCTCTATATCATCTTGTCCATCAGGCATTGTAGTCCATTTGAGAGCTGCCCATAATGCTAAAGGTACGAGCCATACATAACATATGATTGCAGTAGCTGCATATGATACTAAATGGTAATTATACCTCCATACTACAGCCTTGTTTATACTTTGTAGGTAATTTGCAATATTTCCACTAACAGCAATGGTGAAAATCTAAAAATTTTATGTTTGTGTAATCATTAAATATATTAAGATGAGACATGCATAGCACAGCATTAGTATGTGACTGTAAGCTCAAAGCTGTTGTACATTTAATTCCTATTTGAAGGAGTTAATTATTTTCCTTTTCTCACTGTGGTAACAAGACAAAGCATGAAATTGACTCAACAGACAAATCTCACAAAACTTAAAACTAAAGTTCTTTGCCTACCAAGCTATATGCATAAATTATTATGTTATATTATAATTAATATAACTTTCAAGTTATATAGTTATACCAGTGTCACTGAAATCCATATTGGTCCATATAGGTCAGGTTTCCCCTTTATCTTTTCATCAAAATAATTGCGTGACACCTTTTGAGGCAGCACCGACGAAATAATTCGTTCCACCACTTCACTTGTCCGCACATCAAAATACTTCTGATAATATTCTATTGTCCAGAAGTTATGATTAGCTGAAACAATTTTGTAGTCTAATGAAAAATAAAATTGTGTCGTGATTTTCTAACATACATATACAAGATAGTTTGATTGACCGTCCATTGACAAATTATTATGTTTACTTTGTGAAGCAGCCTGCGGTTCCTCAACTACTTGAGGTTCCTCATAGGAATAGCTTGAATTGTTCATAGGATTATTATATTGATTTGTATGAACAGCTTCTACGTCGATTCTGGCACTTCTTTCATTATGCTCAGGAGAATAGTCTTGAAAATTTAATAATTCACCAGTATGTACGTTCGCCATTGTTATTATTTCTGTAAGTTATTTCGTCGAAACTTTTAATAATTCTTCATCATCAATAAACTGATACTGTGTCATATTAATGTCAAATGTCAAATTGTCAATGTTACTGTCAATATGTAAAACA
>DVQM01001798.1:0-11228 GCA_018231645.1 Heliconius ricini | reverse complement strand
CAACCAGTCGGTTTTACAGTCACACTTTGTGCCACTGCGCCACGACCGGCCTCAACAGCTACATTTACTAACAGCGTGTACATTTTTGTGTACAGCGTGTTATTTATTTTCTTTTTTCTTCAATTAATATATATTTAATTTAAGTGTAGCATACTTTTAAATTTATAATCTGAATAACAACCAAAACAAGCTTTTGCTAGCTTTATACATTTAGTTTTTGTAGCTTTCCGCTGCATCCTTCACATATGTGAAATAAACCCTGGCGCCTCCTAGGCTTGACACCCCTCCTAGCGGCTATATATAATTTTTAATTTTGCCGTCGTAACAAGAAAGTTTTTATAAGATTTATTTCGAATTGAAACAAAATGCTAAAAAAGGAAGCCGCCCATAGGGCGCTCACGTTTGGTAACTGGTGCCTACGTGCTGGCTGGCCGCTTATGTCATATCATTGTTGTACCATGATGGTCCAAGACGATGCTCTTAGCTGTCTCAGGCGGCGCCTGTGTCCATTGCCTTATAGAATTTAAACTTTATTTTTTTTTTTCTTTATTTTTTTGTCTTTTTAGCACATATTTAACTATACGGAGTTTTAATACGGAATTTAAATCGTAAATAAAATAAAATATACATATATATTTTTTTTCTGAGCAGCCTTTACAACTTTTTACGGCACGCGAAATATCGCGTGTCGTATAAAGTTTTATTCATAAAAGGTAGTTTGATTGATTAGTTGCTTTAATTTTTAATAACACCAAGTGTATTACGTGCCTTCTATGAAGAGCTTTTTACTTAATTAAATAATTTTATAATTGTCGTGATAGGGTCTCCACTTCCTATTAGTATTATTATTACAGAAATTTATTAAAAAATATAGTTAAGTATATATTTACCTTTCTAAAATAATAAAAATAATATAGAGAGAGGGGTTAATAAAATGAAAATTTAAATGTATTAGAAACCATTCCATGTTGAGTGTAATTGAGCGAATTTCGCCATTCAACATGCAATACCATTTGAGAATTCGGCGGGAAGTGGGGAACGGAGTGTTTTAACACTAGTTTCCCTCCGCCTTCCCTGCTGTGTGCGGGATACAGCGTGAAGCTGATTTCATTTGATTTTATTAAAAATATATTAAACTATTGTACGCCAAAAAAATTTAACATTATAGTTTAATTACAAAGAAATGAAAATATCAAGGAAAACATATACTTACATAGAAACAGAAGACAAATCAAGAATAAACAGCTGAAAATATATTTGAAATTTAAGAGTTTTAGTTTTATTTTATAAAACTAATTTAGTTAGAAAATATGGGATCTTTTTGGATTGAACCTGATGATTATGTTAATACACATGTTGTTAAGACTAACAACATGTCAGATGACATTGAAGATATTAATGAAGACTATCGGATAATGAAACATAAGCCTAAAAAATGAATTTACGTATAATGATATTATAAATTTAAAAAACTCGTAAAGTATCGAGCAACGTAACGATCATCTACTGTAAAACTAAACTAATAAACATATGCAAATAGGTAATCACAATGACATATAAAAAAATGTAACCAAATAATACAGTTAGCAACTGACTTTAATTTTCATCGAAAAATCAGAATCGCAAATGAGGTCCATTCCTAAATAAATGGACCATAAAGAAACAAAATTGTTGGGTATGGGAACACATCAATTCAGATGAGAAGAGGGTCCAAAGTATCCCGAAAAAGTTACTGTTTAAATATCATTACCACTATGCCTTCATCAGGGTCGTAATATCTCTCAAGCAACTGTATGATGGTACTTTTCCCACAGCCACTGGCACTAACCAATGCTATTTTTTTCCATTTTCTATTTCTTAAACTTTTTAGCACTTGAATGAGTGGTCGTGTTGGATATCTGAAGTGTAGGTATATTTTGTAAACTAGTTACTCCGGTAACGCTCTGAAATGTTTTTAAATAATAATTCTTATCTATCTCGTGTAATAAGCTGGGTAGTTGAAGAGAAACTAGTGACAAGACACTCCGTTAGCTTAAATTCTAGAGGCATTACGTGTCGAGTGATGGAACTCAACGAACCGCTTTGTGTCGATACCAGAGCGAAGAAATTATGATATTTAATCTTCCCGAGTGGAGATCGAATCCACAAACAAGTAAGTACAAGGACTGGTGTGACTGTAACACCAGTCCTTGTACTTCTGCGTCACGATTGGCCGTCTATATTCCGTATATAATAATTTAGGTCAATAAAGAAGTCTTGTAATAGGTTTTTATAAAGATTGCGCAAGAAATAAAATAAGTAAATCGATGTACCAAATGAATACTAAAATGATACATATAAACAAGATCAAAGAAGGACAAGAAAGAATTTAAAAAGTGATAGATATTCACGAAATTTTCAACCGTAGGTTGTGCTGGATCTAATATTTGCGATTGCCTGTTTAATAAGACGACAATACGACCTGCCTTAATTCCTTTTTGAAAGGTAGGGGCAAAAGCAAAAGCTTCCGCTGCTGACGATGAGCCCATTGGAAATATTTGGGCTGATCTGAAAATATCAGTGAAATAATGTAAAAGTTATATTAGTTAATACGGCACTATTAAGTTTTTCTAATATTTAAAATGAATATTGAATTTGAAATAAATAATAATACTATGTAGGTACCTGATATTCAATATAATTAGTGCTTACTTTAGAATAACATCGTAGTTAACTCCTTGATATACTATAAGGAAACCACAGTTCTAACTACTCTATAAAAGCCTAATACAATTTTTCTTTCCCAAAAATGAAAATGTATTTTTTTCTAACAAAATAAATAATTAAATTATCGTTGTAAAATAAAACAACATTTGTCAAGAACCACGCACGCAGGGCATACACTTATCAAAGGAAAACCGCCGCATACGCGTTATTTCGAATTCAAGTCTTAGGTATTGGCAGCAAAGTTCGAAATTGTTTAACCTTTAATACTAAAGCTTAAACAATTATATTTTTTTTAGTAGCATGTGTTTAGCTATATGCTGTTCCTTGTGAGACATTTTGTACTAGGATAAGGGCATGGCGTGGTATGGTGGAAGAGGTGACCGCTATTTCTGTCTCTTAAAGCCACTTTTAAATTATATTTCACCCTACGCTCCGTCGTTGCCCCCATCGCAAGCGTAGCTGTCGGTGTCGCGAGATATTGCTACGACGGTGTGCGAAACGCTATCATATAACTGTAGCTTAATAGATTTGGTGTTTACCACTACAACGGTCGCACTGGTCAGACCCAGAGTCTCGTGGATTGTCAGCTCCTTCTAGCCTCTTCTCCGCTATCCCTGGCCGATCAGAGATTCTTTCTCCTCTTAGATAAACGTGAGGTACAGCGTGTAATTTATATCTTATGGATGGATCTTTTTATTCAAGTCAAAAATGATATATATTGTCATTCCAGTGTACTTGTTACTTTCTGCACTTGTTTCTATACGAATCTTTCTGCTGACATAGGTACGTAAGAAGTCTGGTAGCAAGACATAATACCTATATAATACTACGCTTACCTCCGGAATTCGACGGGAAGTGGGAAGAGGAGTATATTAATGAAAACGGAGTGTCGTAAGACTAGATTCCTTGGTTCCCTCTTCCTACCCTGCTATATGCATGATATAATATGATGCTAAAAAACATATAACAGTTTTAATTAAAAAAAATGTTTTTTTGTACATTTATTTAGCAAATGGCGAAAGAAAAAAAATTATATGAAAAAACTGGTTATGTGAGCGAAGGACTTGGTTACCAGAGTTCCGTATCAATTTCAGGATTATAGTTCAACGGAAAGTAGTTATAACTTATAAAAAATTTAAGTCACTTATTAACTTAAGTTAGCATACACAATGAGTGAATATTCGATTTGTATGAAAAGAATTACAATTATAAGTTTGTAATTATGTTCATTTATGGAACCCATATTTAGCATTTTCGGAAAGTTTCCTTTGTTTGTATTATAAGTACTTCATAACTGTAGGTCCACATGAAGTACCCATATAGATCTAGATTACACGGCGATTTCATACAACATGCAGCAAAAACATAAAAGCTAACCGTAGACCGGAATATTTGGTAGCAGGTAGTATTGCAGCAGCCACATAATCTCGAAATAAATGGTCTCTATAATAAATGGGAAAGATAGCTAACAAAATTATCTTATAACCGTTTCGTTTTCGTTTACCTTTTAATCACTTTGTTGTCCGTCTGTCTGTCTGTATGTAAAGAGTTTTTACAGTTCAGGAATACTTGGAGATATTGAGTGGAAATTTAAACCATGTACCTAGATCTACGGCTCCATGATTTCCTGAAAATATAGATAATAATTTAAAAGAAGATATGGCCGTTTATATAGCAAAAAATACGTATTTCGACACTTATAAAGGGAATCAAAAGTAGTAGGGGTACTTACGGTTGACCTAGAATTACGAAATTTGGCAACTAGCATCTACATATAGTACTTGTACAGTAAAAAATCTAAAAACCGTACATTTGTGGTTAAATCCTAAAAAAGATTATTTTTACCATAAAAGGTGAGTAAAATTTGCCATTAAAGTTACTAGTTCGAGTGAGGTATCAGATAAAAGGACTCTAAACTAAGTTTGAATTTCAGAAAAAGCTCAAGATGCTATGATTGCGCTTGTCCATGTTAGTTTTTTTTAAAAAGAAACAAAAATAATTTAGTTTGATAAAATAAAGTTTTAATGTTGAAATCTGACAAATATTATTGTTGTTTGTAAATATTAGGTACAAATTATATTTAGATTTTACGATATCACAAGACAACAAAATATGCAAAATTTCCATAATTTTTAAAATATGCAATATTACTTCGCTGAAAATAATATAAAAAAAAAAATATAATTATGTTACTAATGACGTCGTGGCAGTGTCTGTTAACTATGACGAATGTACGTCCCGGTGGCATGTTTTGCGACACGGGACACATAAGCAAAAAATGGGACGTCTGGTCACGTTAAGTATTCTTGTTAAATTCATAATAATTTAAAATATTCAAGTATTACTGTACTATTTGTGTGACGTCACAGCATAAGCAATCTGTAGATTGACATGGTTAACAGCATTTTAAATCTTTTGAATATTAAAGATACTTTTTGATATTTTTAACATTTTGATGAGCGTAACATTAGGCAAAAATATAGTAAAATTTTTTGTTAAACCAATTACGAATAATTTTAAAAATGCTTCATTGATTTATTTTAATTTCATAAATACTCAAAGATTTTTTTTCATAAATTTTTAAATTATATTAAATAGTTGAATACTAAATTGTATTTCGTGTAGCTAGAATTCTGAGAGAGAAAAATTGATTAATATTTATTATCTACAAAAACAAAAAAATAATTATGTATCTGCACGTTCATTCTCTAATTGTATCTATGGATGTGTGGGAAATTTTATGTAGATCTGTACAGGATGTGAAATAAAACGTATTTTGACGGGAATAGTTATTTATTTATATTTATTACTTACTTTATTCGAAAGGCACTAAAGAACAGAACTATTATCAGGCATTAAAGACATTAAAGAACTATTATATCGCTTATTACTTCTAGATTTCATTTCATAAAAAGATAGAAAAATAGAATTCCATAAAAATTAAAAGATAATGAATGTAAGGTCATCTTGTGTCTCAATGGTGTAATTTTTTTAAAATTTCGATTACATGTAAGTAAATGTTTACTTAGGAAACGTAACATTGACATCCACAATAAAGTTAAAACTGCACATACATAAACTTTATGTAAATATAAGCAGAAGAAGCTTAGTGTTAAGACACTCCTTTTCCCACTTCCACCGAATTCTGAAGGCATTTTGCCGTAAGTTTATACTTGATTTTTTGAATTGTGTATTTCAGACTTACAGTACTCAAAATGGGTGGTTGTCGTTGCTCCTATCGAAATTGTACTGTAAGAACCGATGGCAAAACACACATGTTTCATTATCCTGTTTTCGAGAAAGTGAGATGCCACCAATGGCTTATTAATGCACAAAGACTAGATTTTTTAAACCTTAAGGTTTCCCAATTGAAAAATCGAGTTATTTGTCAGCATCATTTTAGAGAGGAGTGTTTTATGAACTACAAGGTACATATAATATTGTTTATATATACAATCTTTAGTGTCTTAGTGTCATGTTGTAGCCCACATACAGCAGTGTAAGCAGAGGGAACCTATTGTTAAGACATTCCAGAGACTCCATAATTAAAATAATAATAATAATAAATATACTTTATTGCACATTTAAAAGAAACAAAACAACTTAAAAACATAATAATAATAAATAAAAAGTACAACAAGGCGACCTTATTGCTTCTTCCAGGCAACCTTTGGATCTTGGAGATTCTCACTCCATTCTGGAAGTGAAAGTCTTAAAATTATTTTTTTTACATAAAATGAAAAATATAATAGACTTCTTCATATTATATAAAATAAACAGTTTTAATAATTTCAGAAAGACAAGCTCACATTTGAAGCAATACCAACAGAAAATGGACCTTTTTGTGATGCTAGCAAATTTAAAAATCAATCTAAAGAAATTATGAAAGCATATTCAAATATTATACTTTTAGAAGACATAGAAAATGAGATTTTTAATGATAAAAAAGCAAACTATTCTATAAAATATGGAGATTTCTTAACTAATGGAGAACTTTCAGATTCATCATCAAGATTTAATTATGATATAACTCTCTCAAACTCTTTATCTAATTCTAAACTTGATCAAAATAATAAAACAGATGTATTTAAATCCCGCTTAACAAGATTATCACTGCCTTCTAAATCTATAAATAAAAGCCCACCTCAACCTATGCTCGTAGTTCCTCCATATACAGACTTAAGCAATCATTTAAATGCAGGTAATGAAATTAATCAAGATTTAGGGGTAACTAATACTGTCCAATCAAACAAAATAAATGTAAAACAAAATAATAACCAAGGCAATGATTTCCAAAACAATGTTGTTAAGAAAGAACCTAAAGTCAAAATTCTATCAGCAAAAAAGATTCAATTACAATGTCCGTTACCAGTTGTGGGAGAATTTAAGAAAGTCTCTCCATCAACAACTTTAAATTTACCTAATAAATCTAATATAAATATTGAAGATTCTAAAAATAGAATAAACCTTGTAGAATCCATTAATTCAAAAGATGAACCATTTCAACCAGCTACTGTAATATCACAGGAAGTAAAAATTAAACCATCAAACAACTTTGAAATCTTAGAGGTATTAGATGTACAATTTGATCCACCTAGAAGTAGTAAAACAAATCAAACAAATACTGATGTTAAAACTGAGGCTGTTAATAGGATAAATGATCTTATTGAAATCCCTCAAATTCAATCGTCTCCAAAAATTCAAAAATTAAAACCAAAAGTCACCCCTGAGAGAAGTGCAGTCATAGAAAGAAAAAGGAAATTTAATATGAAAATGAAAGATGTATTAGAGTCTTGTCTTAATAAATTGGATGATCCTGTTAAACCTAAAGAAAAATCACTTCTTAAACCAATAGTAAAAGAAAAGAATAGTATAATTAGTTCTAATTTTGCTAAAGACCAAAATCTACCTAATATTCAAGAATACACTCTGGCATATTTAGATGCTAGCATGAAAAAAATGGAAAGAACGTTATTAAATAAAATAGAACAAAACTCACAAAGAATATTGGAATTAAAAGATATAGTAGGTGATACGAAAAAAAAGAAAGAAGTTAAAAAAAGGAAATATGTGAACGCCCAAACTAATACAAATGAAGAATGTTACAAAAAGTATCTTTATAAAGAGATTTCGCAATTTTTAAGTGAAGGTTCATGCAGCCTTATATATGAAGAGCTTTTTGTTAATAAATTTACACTAAATCAACAGACGAGTCCTCAAAAAAGAAAACGCAGAAAATGTGTATGACTAATATAAACAAAAACAGATAATCAAATAGAATATCACTTCTTTCTAATGTAATAAATTAAATGATCACCTTAATTTTAAATTATAAATCAATGCTTTCAAATATTTGTACAGGAAATATACAATATTAAATTTAATATAGATATTGTCTATTATTCTTTTAGTATAAATGTGTTTATTGCTGCCAATCGTGTAATATAGCGTGGAGCCGTAAGTTCTCGTTTTGGTAAAAAAAATAAATTAGCTTCACGCTATATCCCGCACACAGCAGGGTAGGCAGAGGGAACATAGTGTTAAGACACTCCGTTCTCCACTACTTAAATTAGTAGTGGTAGGTACTTAAATTTTTGACTATTGGTCATAGCTTTGTAATATAAAGTGTGATTTGTATCATACTTATTTATTCATTCATAAAGTAGGTATATAACACCTACTTACCTTCTGAATTAACTAATATATCTAGTAAAGACATTTATAAAATTATAATGAATGAGGATGTGACAATCAATTATTTTAATTATGTATACTTCCAAGTTATCTCCATTTTGCCAATTTAGCTATGATAGATATCCCATTATGTACTACTAAAACTAGAAATTATTTTCCCGTCTAGTTAAAGATATTAGTAAGTTTTTAAAAAGCGATAAAGTATTTTTAAATCCATGGGTATGTTATCTTTTGTCACTGATTTGTAAACACAGTGCCTATATAATTTAATAATGAATTACAGATCAAGAACAATCTCAGATTTAAGAGTGGTTTATGAATACAGGCTCAAGTCATAATTTAAACTCATGCAATTGATGTCAATTTTACTTTTGTAGATCTCGAAAATGCATTAAGACTACTAACATTGTAATTTATAGTACAGATTAAGTGGACGTAAAATAAGCACTAAATGTTTTTAATCTCATAGATTATACGTAGTTGATCGTTGATAATTGTATTGATCACACAAGTATTTTATTATTATATCTTAAAGCTAAACATTGATTTATTTAAAAAAAGAAATAAAACATCATAAATTTTTAGAAACTTTATTCTCTCTACATGAAGGCCAAGCTTCAGAAGCTGCTCCGATAATTGTTACACCTGAAAAGAGTAAAAAAAATGATAAAATTATACTTTTTAGCAAATTGCTAATGTTACACCATTCATTGGTGTGCGAAAATGATATTAGGCATTCAATTCAACCAATATTATAATAGCATCTGTTTAAAAAACTTAAGCTTTGATAAAATCCTTCAAACAATCATAATCTATCTATTCTAATCAGTTACCTTCACGAGAGTTGGCATGGTTGAAGGTTCGAATCCTGATTGGTGCAATTAAAAATATTTTCATTTTCTTCTTCTGATAAGAAGACAAGCTCATCGCGTTGAGTTTCGCCATTCATCACAAAGTCTTAAAAATCGTACGGAGAGAATAGAGGGCAGAATATCTTAACATTCGGTTCTCGCTACTTACCCTGCTATATGTGAGATATAGCGTAAGCAAAAAAATTATTCTTCAAGTGAAACTCACCTAAGGTGTCGGCGCGGCCATTGCTACTGCTGTCAACTGAGAGACAATGCTTCCAGCGGCAAGATTGCCGTAGTACGACTGAGCGGCTGCGGCAATGCTCCCAGCAGCAATACCCGAATTGCCGAAGCCCATCATAGGTGCCACCCACGCGGCTCCAAGCCCTCCGGTGCCATAAATTACAGCACCGCCCAAAACATTCACAGCCAACGCCGCAAGCAAACCCATTTTCTGAAATTGATGTTGTTTTTATCGATGTAATTTTCCATAACTTTAAAACAAAATTGCGTGTTAGTGATGCAAAAACTGTACCACTAACACGCAATTACAATTCACAAAATGGCGAACAAAAAACTAGGAAAATTTAAGAAATACTTTCTATATTTTAAATATATAGCAAGCCATGCACAATTACTGTAAAAATATTCAGATTAAAAAGAATTGTAATTGATACCTGATGCACTTATTGAAGTCACAAATGTCGTAAGAACAATATGATGTTGCAACTTTTGCTCTCGTATTTATAGATTAGTACGTGTAAGTGTTATACGTCAATAAAATACGGGGATTTCTTAGAAAAGTTGCCAGACTTATTTGAATTATGAAGTGAATAAGGCAAATTTAAATTTTAAAAATCTGTATGGGCCGATTGTAAGGTACAATTAAATTATAGAAAAAAATCTGAAGTTCAATAAACTGAATTAATAATATATATGCTTCATGAAATATGCTTTAATTTTTTGGAATACATCTAGTATTTCATAGGTTTGGATAAGTTTTCTATGTTTTAATAAACTATATTAAATGATTTTCCTTGGAAATAGTAATATCAACATTAGTTTCCCAATTTACAATGTATAACGAAACTCGTCCATTTTGAATATAAATTAATTTTTAACAAAAAAAAACCGAATTCAAGCTACGAAACGAAATAAAAAGTAAAAATAATTTTCTTGAAGTAAAACCGTACTTTGATTTTGTAAAACAATAAAAATAAGAACATTTAAAAAAATATAGTCGAAGTGATAATCTTCTTTTCTTACAGAAGTAAATTCACCCGCACACAACAATATTATTGACAATAACCCTGTTTCCCCCAGAATTGCCGTGGAAAAAATATAATTTCTACAATAATATTGAGAAACCGGCCGAAATCATTAAATATTATTAGCAATACATACTTTTTTTGACAATATTGTTTTAAGTGTGTGCCGAAGCTTAGGGATAATTTTAACAATTTTTAATGTTACCATATTAAATAAAGCTTGTATTCATTTCAGAACTTTTGAGTTGATGAAATAATTATATCGATA
Source organism: Heliconius ricini (assembly GCA_018231645.1). Taxonomy (NCBI): domain Eukaryota; kingdom Metazoa; phylum Arthropoda; class Insecta; order Lepidoptera; family Nymphalidae; genus Heliconius; species Heliconius ricini. The sequence continues at coordinate 441 of DVQM01001798.1, read as the reverse complement.
GACGACAGACAGAATATATATATCGACAGACAGTCAAGGAATTAAAAAAGATTTTGTTTTAATTCCTTGTCTGTCTGTCGATATATATAGTCACATTTTTCTTTGAAAGGACTGAACCGATTTACTTAAAAGTTACACCAATTGCTTTTTTTTAACTCAACTACTAAAGTTTGGTTCATCAAAATCGGTTTATTAAAAAAAGTTATTGTCATTTGAATAAACTCAAGGCATTTGTTTGCCTGCGAATGTTATATAGCAATCGCGCTGGTAAGATTCCTGGCTACAGAATGACATTCGAAACGTCTGTGTTATATGACTGTTGATAAAAATGTATATTTTTTAAGCACTATTATGTTATATTTTATACACTAAAGTAAACAAAATTAAATTGTTAATGGAGATTACCTTCATAAATCATAACAGTTAACTTTAAGTCGTAAT
>DVQM01001797.1:0-11229 GCA_018231645.1 Heliconius ricini | reverse complement strand
CTCTGTCTACCCTGCTGTGTGCGGGATATAGCGTGAAGCTATTTTTTTTTTTTAATGTTACTAGATCTTGCCTCAGGTTCGCCCCATAATCAAATGGCTATAGCTAAGGATTAACAAATGAAAAATTCTGGTAGCCGACCGGCTAAAATACCTTCCTCAATAAGTAGACTATTCTACACAAAAAGAATTCTTCAATTTGAACCAACAATTCCCCCCAGCATTAGCTCCTTCAACCATACAAACTTTTCCTTATTATAATATTACTATAGAAACGTAGATAATTTCAACTCAATAGGTACTCTGTCATAATTTATATAAGGTACCTTTACAAGACAGTTAGTTGTATAAGCATTTGTACTTCCTTTTCTAGAAATCGTACGCGAAGATTTCCTTACAAACGAGGCAATTAGCAGAACTGCCATCAATTCATAGACCCGACTACCAGAAGACTTTCTAAGGGTTCAAAGGATGGCGGTACTAAAATGTGCATATCAACAATCGACGCAAATAAACGACGCACTATTTTGCTTACAATGCTACGTCCTAAAAGCCTTGTTATTAATAGTATGAAGCCACAGTATCGTGTAATTGCAAATGATTCTCTCGTGCTGCCTCATGCTCAGAACAGAATGTGGAATTGACATCAATTATGAGGGTACTCAAGGAAATGGTTTTCGATAAGTTTGAAATAAGAAAGGTAAGCTTAAGCCTAGCATATAATCAGGTTTATTGTAATAAAGTATGAATAAATAAGCCTTAGACAAGTTACATATGCTATTCAATGCCTTACTTGGATATGTATTAAAGTTTTTATAAACATAATTGGTTGATTATATTAAATAATCCAAAATTTAATAATAGATATAAAATAATAGACATAATAATTCATACCTTGATATAGAAGAGAATATATAAATAAATAAATATTTGCCTTGAGTAGGAATCGAATCCACAACTACGGTTTTATAACATCTACATATAAAGAAGAATCAAATTATAATAAATTATACGTATTATTATCTTTTAAAACAAAATAAATGTTGACTAGACATATTATGTACATATATGTCCTAAACAAAGAAAAGGAAATTAGCGTTTCCATTAAATTTTCTATTCTAAGTAAGTCAGTAAAATGTTCATTTTACTACCTTTTACGTCCCACGTTGGTCAGAATATAAGTTCACGTATTTCGACGTAGCGTAATCTCGATTCATATTTTCGTTTCATAGCCAAGCTTTTATCGAGTCAACATTTGTTAGTTGTGGGTGTTTTTGTTTTAGCTTTGTATTTTGAAGTTTTTTTTTTATTTAAAAATCTAATATTAACCAAAAGGGGAGTTCATTGGTTAATATTATTTTGGCTATATTGGCTTACTTATTTACTTTTTGACGATTTTTTATCGATATTGAACCCGAGCGAGAAGTAACAGAAAATATTATATGACACATTCTTCAAGTGCCCGAGGTAAGTCTGACTAAAAGTATCGTAAATTTAAACGAAAATAAAGAAATGTACTAAAGCCTATAACGTGAATGTTGTGTACAAGACAAAATAAGATTTGCAGTAATTCCTGAGGCTAACGCGTTTATTCAAACGAACTCTACAAATTTAAAATATTAAGAACAGATCATGATAATATAAATGGATATCTTACTTTAGTGAAGTATGTATATCTATCTACCTATTTCAAGTGCATGAATTAACTTTGACCAAAATTATCTTAAAAAAAAGTTTGGTAAAATTTTGCAGTTTCCATCAACCGATTTTTATCACAGTTTTTGTTTTTAATAAATCATACATAGTGTTCTACAAAATAGTATGTAAAATAATAAATTAAAAAGGTATAAATTGAACTAGAAAGTAGATTGGAAATTCACTCCCTTCCTCATTTTACGCCGAATTTATTCGAGGTACTACGTTTTGAGTGGCTGAATTCAACGTCTGGCTTATGCCTCAGTGCCTGAGCAATGAACTGAAAATAGGAATAAATAATAATTAACTCACCCCAAAGGGGAATCGAATCCACAGCCGCCACGTTACAGTTACACATTTGTCACCCTGCGCCACGAGTCACGACGGCTTCTATAATAACTTTTTATAAATATTTTAGAAAAGTCCTATTTAATTTATTACAATAACGTTCACCATTTTACTATCAAAATGTATGTAGCTAAATACGGTTACCATTATTATATTGAATCCGTATTGACTATTGTAGTTGCGTTCCCAGGGCCACTGTTAAAGCCCACACGCATACATTTAAACACCTTATTTATAGCTAACACGATGACCTTTAATGGTAGAGAGATCAAAAATCTATCCATATGATAAAAATAGATTCTATTCAACCTTAGATAAGTTTTTGGAGTTAATACTTTCTCGAGTCATATCGATGTTGGTTACGTTTTTGTGTTGGGTGATATTTTTTGATTACGATTTAGTTTACAATTTGTTATTTTTTATAACTAATGCTTGATCAGTTTAGATTATGTTTTATTTCAAATTTGAAAAGCTCATAAGACTTAGTACATTATATAATGAGTTTTAATATATATATTCAATTATACCCACTTCAATTTCTAGAAATAGGGAGAAAGCATAGAAATAAATAAGTGATAACTATAATTGTCCCCGCATAACGCAGAAGTTGCGCAGGCATTGCGTGTTGAATGACGGAACTCAACGCCGCAATATCCAGTAATATAAAAGTAACTAATGGGATATTTTAAAATAAAATCAAAACGGCCACGACGGCACGAGGCACGGGGCCTACAAAGAGATACTAAAGATAGCTCGTTCGTGACTTACTTGTGTCATTCAGTCAAATTTTATAGACCACATCAAAATAACTTTATAGATATTGACTTCGATTTTTTACTTTGGTGTTGATTATATATTAATCAAAAAATTTCGTCACCGTCCCACGTCTATAGAGTAGATAGTACACGCACATTCGACAGAAAACTTTTACGATTCATTGGAAACGAACTGATACCTGCTATTTAAAAGCAATAAAACTGTTTTAAAGTCACTGCAGTTTCGACGTGCATTTGAATATCAAAGTCGGTGTTCAGAATTCAATGAAATACTTTTTTTTATTTATTTACGCTTTCGAGTGATGAATAGCGAAATATGGATAAAATATAGTAACATTGGTATAGGAAGAGGGAACTTAGTGTTAAGACACTCTGTTCCCCTTTTCACTTATGTTTTGAAACATTATTTTATTACAGATAATCAATGCACTTTCGTTACATAAATATGAAGAGAGTTGGAAGTTATTAATTGTTAGTAGCGTTGAAGTTATTAAAATTAAATTGAAATTGATAAAAAAATATAGGAAAACGATAAAAATTTCAAATGAAACACAAAAACTAAATTTTCAACAATTATCTCTATACACTATGAAATGTTTTTTGTGTTACTTAAATTCCCAAATCCACATATTATATAAAAAATACTGTTTTTGAAACACTCGTATCAGATATAGAAGATTCAATTTTATGTCCAGTAAACACTATCCAAACCAATCAAGAGTATCAGGCACGTAACAATATTACGAAACAAAGAAATACCTTAATCAAATCTACAATGTCCGATCGAATCCACCCGATATAAAACTCCCACTCACGATGATAGAGCAAAGCGATGCATTTAATTGTTCTATGATACGACGCTAATGCACCTGTCAAGAAAACAAAGAGAACCAGATAAGTCTAAAATTGAGGTACGTTCTTACCGAGCACACGTCTAATGTAAATGTTTATACTGTACCGTTCGTGATAGGAATCTGTGGCGAAGTGAGGCGTGCCAGTCATTTGTCATACTGGATGAACCAATGTTTGATCCAGTTGCTTTCTATTTAAACTGCATAATGGCCTTTTGTCAACTTTAGATACTTATACATTACAGATACTTATTATTACAGTCGTGGCGCAGGAGCACAATGTGTGACTGTAAAAACGACTGGTTGTGGGTTCGATTCCCACTTGAGGAGATGAAATATTTATTTATTTATTTAAATGTATATTTCCATTTCTTCGCCACTCAACACACAATACCTCCAGAATTTGGCAGAAAGTGGGAAACGGAGAGTCTTAACACTAGGTTCCCTCTGCCTACCCTGCACTGTGCGAGGTACAGTGTGAAGCTGTTTTTTTTTTAACTCTCTATAACGTCTTGTTAATAAAGAATAGGAGGAAGTTAGAAGAATGAAAAAAAAGGATAAAAAATATATTATGCCTGATATATGCCTACTTATGTTATATGAAAAATATATAAATATTTAAACGGAAATTCGTTTCATACTCCTTAAACCTGTTAAGATAAAAAGGTTAAATGGCATAATTGCGGAAACAGAAGAAATTTTGATAAATATATTTATAAGTATATTTTTACAAGAAATATAATTTAAAGAAACCTCGTGGTATTATTTGTGATGAAATAAATTAAAAAAATACGACAAAAGGAACTAATTATTTGACACTGTGTTACAAGCATAATTATACCAAATAAATATATAATGGCATGAGAACTATCAAATATCCTGTAAAAGATGGTGAGATAAGCTTGATGATTTCATTTGCTGTCTATAATATCAATTAATGATATACTACAGATTGAATCTTGAGATAGAGAAAACATCGTACGTTTTTGCTAATTATGAACATTAGTTTCTTATATATTTTTTTGTTTATTTTTTGCATTTAAGAAACATAGCCTCTTTTAATTATACTTAATTCTATTCAATTTAGCAATTAGGTTTAGTGTATAAAGTCAAGGACAAGTTAACTTGTTCAAAGTGAGATTTGCTTTTTTTTTATTTTGAATTAGAAAAGTGTTTTAATATATATATATTTTATTTTTTAATCGGTTTTATTTAAATATTTCATATTTAAACATTATAATTTAAATTAGCTTCACGCTATATCCTCCACACAGCAGGGTAGGCAGAGGGAACCTAGTGTTAAGACACTCCGTTCCCCACTTTCTGCCGAATTTTTGGAGGCTTTGCGTGTTGAGTGGCAGAACTCAACGCCGCGCTTTACCTCGACACCAGAGCGAGGAAATGGATTTCAATATACTTTGACATAGATTAAAAAATGCAGTAAGCGTTGTTTCGATAGCACCTCGCGTATATACTTCAAAAAATATTTTTTATTTGATCAAGAATTCTAATTATATAAGTGTACAGTACCTTGTATTATCATATAGAAATAATAAAAAATATATATCTATCCACAGATTAGAATTTCTTTTAGTTAGATACGTTAAGGATAAAAAATCGTGACAAAAATCACCAAAAACGTTCTTAAAAATGTGCTTAGTAAAAGTTTTATTATAATCATAAGAGAGATCAAAGCCACCTCGTAGTAATTTCACCATTTGCTAAGGGACAGTGAGAATAATGACTCGTTTTCGTATGAGATAAAATCACGTGGCTCCGCCTTCGCACCGTCTTGCTAAGATGTAGACTTAAGATGTAGACTTAAGACATTTTCGTCTAAGAAACTATAATAGGTTATAAAGAAAATATTATAAATGTAAAGAGTATTGGTTGACATTGTGGTATAGTTGTGTTCCATTGAACGCTGTTATAAGCGCAATGGTTGTGGGTTCTAGCCTCGACTCGATGTATAAAAATTGCTAAAATGAGAAAATCCAAAATGTTCAATCGTGATTTCCCAAAATTCTACTTTTTCGCATTGTGCGATATGTATAACTGTTTTTTTGGTAATACAAAGGTTTTAATAGAAAAAGACAATACAAACACAATACAATATATATTTAAATGCCTGTACTTTTTATAAAAATACATATAACAGGAAATATTTTCATTTTAATCCGTAAAAAACCAGAAAAAGGAGTGCTAACGCCTAAGCCTCTCGCTATCCTATAGGTATAAGCCACATCCACATTTTGCAATAAAAATAAATTGTAACAAAGCCCATTTCGAGTCTACGCTACACATAATACCATCCTGCATATTTGTGAAACTGGACTCAATTTTTATCCGATGCAGCACTTTTGCTCTCCAGTAATTGGTTGAACTTATCTACATCATTACATCTCGATCCTTCCCTTTTAGCGGTTTAATTTCTTTTTCTGCTACCATTTCTATTTGTTTTTTATTCAATTAGACTTAGCAGTAAATTGTGGTTGGGTTATTATAAAATGTTTTCAAAAGATATTTTGAGTTATCTTTTTTTTTACGTTGTTTTCTTTATGTTGTTCTCTTACGCGAATTTAATACTAATAAGTTAAAATACAAATTTAAAATACAAATTAAATAGTAATCCGTTTTGTGATTTAACAATAAAAGTACAACTTAATATACTCTCAAAAAAACCATTGTAATAACTCATAAAGATGTATTTAGAAATATAAAATATACCTAAAAATATTAAATTCACGTTAATATTAACAATATACAAGATATGCCTATAAAACAATACACTATTAATCATTCAGAAATATTTTATAAAATACGATGTTATTCATATCATATTTCCAATCGGCCAAATTAATGTCTCGATATAGTGGGCATAATTTAATAAACAAAGCCGAAGAGACTCGATGGTTTAACGCCACCCCAGGCACGGGATCTGATAATGCATCATAACTGGTTCTCTAGAAAGATAGTATTGTAAGAAGCTAGTTCCACTTCGTTATGTGCTACTACAGCACCGTGCTAGCTATCGCTCGAGCATCGTATCGGTTGTGGAGCTATTAATAATAAACAGCATATCTGATGTACGCATATATTATAATATGACTAGACATTATTAATATGAAAGCGTTTTTTTTTCAATTTGTTTGGAAATGTAATAGACATTATTTAAAAAAAATATACTAAACATATATGATATCTGATATATGTTGTGCTCTTATTGAATAATTGCATTAATTATACCTACTATTGCATCAGTAGGTAAAAGAGTTTAAGCAATAAAGTCACCAAAATAAGCAATTGTTTCAAAACAGAAATATGAAACACAAAAAAAAATACACTTCAATTTGAATATATATGATTTATATGGTACTTGACTTACTTTTCAGATACAAAAATACATCAAGAAATATAAATATTGTAATAACTAATTTGGAAAAATTCTATTTTTTCATACGAACTTTTCAGGCCAGTCGCGGCGCAGTGGCACAAAGTTTGACTGGTTATGGATTCGATCCCCACTCGAGGAGGCGAAGATTACTTAATTTTATATTTCTATTTCTTCGCTCTGGTATCGAGGCAAGGCGTGTCGTTCTGCCACTCAATACGCAATGCCTCCAGAATTCGGCAGAAAGTGGGGAACGGAGTGTCTTAATGCTAAGTTCCCTTTGCCTACCCTGTGTGCGGGATACAACGTGAAGCTGATTTGATTTTTTTTATTTTTAATATCGCTTACTAAGTAGCTTAAATCGTGTCTAATTTATTACTTAAAAAGTATTTAATACATAAAAGTAAATTGAAATTAGACAAAAATATTGCACAATTTAAAAATACAAAAAAACTTTCTTCTAGTTATATTAAATACCCAGCAACGAGCTCACCAAAGATTTTCTTTTGAAATACTTCAAAACTGATGAAGCGAGCTGTTTGCTTCAGATGCGCTTAAGTTTTCACATCGATTGCTTACTACTTAAAACATAGTTTAAGTATAATTTGTTTTAAATCTCTGCTATTAACTCATATATAAAGAGTATCGTTATATATTTTTTTAGCATTAAGCTGTTCCATCAAATAGCAGGATAAAGGGAACCTAGGAACCTAATCGTTCGCGTTCCCCACTGTCCGCTGAATTCTGGAATAAATAAAAATATTATATATAATGTTTAATGTCCTCCCCTGATAATCGGACCTACAACCTATCGCGTTTACAGTCGCACGCTCGTGCCTCTATGCCACGACTGGCCACTTCTACGTATGGAGCAGAAAACCGTTGTGGATATTGAATATAAAACGTAAAATCCCATGACTTATATTGAACGTAATTTTTAGACTTGTTAAACCGTATTTATTTATTAAAGATGCTAAAAATCTCTTTACTTGCATTCCATCCATAGTTGGTTTTGTCGCTTTATTTAATGAGACCAAGACAATACGTTCATATTTTTTTTCTCTTTTTTATCGGCCACTGCATCACAATACTCATTTACATTTTAATTACTGGCTGGGATAAAATCAATTTGGAATTTTACGACGCCCATAAAACGTTGTATGGCTTAAGGGTAGCGATAATGTCTTTATTGGGTCGAATTTAATGTGAATCAGACCTTAAATAAAAATGGCAAATCCTCATGCGCTCACAGCTTTAAAAGGACATGGCATAATGTTTAAAGTAAATCTGTTATTTTATATTTTTGTTTTCAATTTTTTTTTTATTTTGCACTTAATTAATAAAGATTTATACATAAATGTTAGGAAAATTATGCATATAAGTTTCTTTTTTATCTCTACTTAGCTTATCGTTACCACACGTCGCTTCATGCTTTATCCTGCATATCGCAGGTTAAGGAAGGAGGACATAAGGTTAAAAGATTTCTTTTTTCACTTCGCCTGAATTCAAGTGAGCTTAAGCGAGCAACTGAACACCTTTGTCATGCCAGAGAGGTAATATTAAAATAGTTGCGTATTGAGTGCCGGAACAAGGCAAATTTAAATAGTTGCAAAGTTGAATAGCGGAATTCAACGCCACGTTTAGTCATGCCAAAGTGTAATAATTTTCCCCGAATAGGGATCAAGTGAACAACTATAATTTTTATAGTGAAATTCTGGCCCCGATGGTTCCAATTTATCATACGTGCTAGTAAATTGTGATTGTATCTCATTTTATGCCAAAAACAACCTATCTTTTCCTTATTTTATATAACTTAGGCCTACAGTTGTCATATAAGAGTACAGTTATAGAAGCAGAGTAATTAATTTTAAAGCTAACAACTCCTAATCCTAAAGATGTGAATTCAAATCCTGTAGTTTAAATATTAATACAAAAATTATACAAACATTTTTTATATTAGTAAAATAATTATTTTTATCACGTGTGTTTAACATTTAATGTATATAAAGAGAAATTCAAATTTATTTTACACTTTATTTCTTTCTTATTATTTGACGCCACAATACATAAAATGGCAGAAATAATAAAAAAAAATAATATTAATATGTTGTGGCTAACGAAGAAGACAGTGACTAATCTAAAGACAAATCACTTTGCTATTCTCTTTTCGCCCACATCGATGTACCTATAGTATGCGTGGTAGTGAGCTAAAATTACGAATTATTTTACAAATATTTCCAAATACAAATTTGGTTCGAATCCACAACTAACATGTGAATATTAAGATATCTGCACTCACTACACCATGATAGCGTAAAAATACTTGTTAATTATAAATGTTTTCAGTAGAATTTGAACTGACAACACATTTAGCCCACAGCATCATTAAAAATGGATCGTAACAAGCTCATATATTTTTTATCAAATAATGCATTCTTACTGCTATATACTAGAAATTACAAATGGATGCTATATGAAATCATATAAACTTCACCTTGCACGTATAGTACGTACATCCAACATCAAAACAATTTCTATTCTATTCAATTTTTGATTTATTGACGATCACCATACATCACTGGAGATGATAAAACGTGAATCGCTACGAGATAAATAATGTTTTCTCGAGTGCTTATCAACAACATAATGCTGGCAAATGGCCTGCACTGTGAAACAAATCAAATGTTCCAGAAACAGTGTATTACAATTCTTCTTAGCGAGTTGCATTTGAATAATGGTGGTTAGCCCACGCAAAATCTGTATAATTGATGTAGATTAAAATCGTACATAACACGGTTTGTTTTACATATCTATCTATTTTTTGTATGTTTATATTAAAATAAAAATAAATATTTTTGTATTTTAAGTTATAATATTTTGATTTTGTGATTGTAAGCTACTTAGCGATAGCAACATTTATATATTTAAGCAATCTGTTTGGAACACTGGTAAACCGTGATGGGTTACAAATTTTATAGAATATCTATAAAAATATATTTAAATTTAGCATGAAAAATGTTTACTTTGAAGATTATAGAAAGGTTAAGTTAGTTAGTACTCAATGAATAAATAATTATTTTACATACTTTAAAGTTTAGATGGGCTAGTGTTTTTGTACGTGCATAGAATGTTTGTTGATAATTATATAATTAAATTAATTAAATTTCGATTACTTGCAAGGTAAAACTTGAAAAATTATAAATAAATCAAATTCCAATTATTCAAACAAGATAAGCTGTAATTACAATGAGACAACCGTTAGAATCTGACATTAGTAACAAATTAGGGTAACCTAACCGAATGCGGACCGCAGTCTTTGTTCCTTGTTCATACCTCTGTATTGCTAATTGTGTTTTTGTTTGCCCTTTTATGTCTGAATGTCTTTTATTAACTTTCACTGGTATTAAAAAGATTTATAATTTATTTTGTGTTTATCTTTAGTTTTTTTTGCTTATTTATGTATTTATTTATTTTTTCACGTTATGTGTTGTTTTAAAATATAGCTAGCATGCCTATAATTATTATGAATAAGCATTTCTCTAAGAATAAAACTTTCGACTATAATTATCACAGGATCTTTTATATGGAATCGTTTTGAACAAGACTTCAACATGAAATTTAAAAAAATACACAAAAACAACACAGTGATGTATTATGTATGAGTAGCATATTCGTGTATTGTCTACAGATTTTTGTTGAAGAGTACAACATAAAAAAAATATTTTTATAATAAAAAACACAATAGCTTGCACTGATATTTGACAAAGTGTCTGTAGAATTAGTAGTCATTTAGATTGACCGAATTTACAACGCTCTCGATAATGTATAGCTAGAGCACTTGTCTGCCAAGGGTGACAGTTTAAGCCCATCCGACACAATATGGTACTGCGACAGGGGTGTGTGAGGACAATAGTTGATTATTGGTACTTTTACCCTATATTCATGAGTCAGAAAAAATATTTGGTGTGTAATAAAAGAACAAATATAATTTATAATATTATACAAGAAAAATAAGTATACAGTTGTCAATGCAATACACATATTATGTGATTCTTGTATCAGATTGTTTTTATGTCAAATACGAAACTTTACTTCAGTTTATAGCATATGTAAAATGAAATGATTGGATTTTTATCATGAATGTTGAATGATATATATATATATATATATA
>DVQM01001796.1:0-11232 GCA_018231645.1 Heliconius ricini | reverse complement strand
GAACCCACAACCAATTGGTTTTACAGTCACACTTTGTGCCACTGCGCCACGACTGACCTCAAGTAGGTACAAGGCCAAAGTACAAATAAAGTCACAAATATACAAGAACATGGAAATATATGTATCTTAAAGGTAGCCTATGTTGTAAACAACAACTAAAATAAACCAAAATTGAAATTAATTATATTTGGTAAACAATTAAAATAATGTTTACATAATGCGAAATTGTTACATTAACTCCGGAGTCGGGTCCCGCATACCCTTTTCAATTTTGTGCTCGTATAACATCCATTGCAAATGTTACACAAGTAATGAGCTACCTGTAATGGATAAAACAACTAAATAGTCACCGATATAAATAGTGAAATAAAATATTGTAGGTCCCACAGACCTAACCCCGGGACGCCGGGTTTACAGTTACGATCACACGAACAGGGTTAAAAATAAAACTCATTACCGTATTATTTATAAAATAATTTTTCATATTATATAATAAGTTTCGATGAAGTGATGTAAAGCACAGTGTTGAGTTTGACCACTCAATACGCAAAGCCTCCAGAATTCAGGGGAAAGTGGAGTCAGAAGTGGCTGAATGTAAACGGAGCGTCTTAACACTAGCTTACTTCTGCTTAACCCCCTATGTATGGGATACAGTAAAAAAATATAATAATACGGTTCGTCTTTCAATACTGTTTTAAATTACAAACTTGTCATTAACCCTTCCAAGGAACTCGTAATCGAAAACCATAGTTATCGTTAAAGTAACTGAAAACCGCTATGTGGTTGCAGTTAGTTATCGATTTAATGACAGTTTAACACAAGTTTATATTTCTGAGATATTTAAATAACAAAGTAACACAGAAAATTAGATTCTTAGACAATGATTACAATTATCATCCAAATTCCAAGGCCAAGTTTAAATTTTTGCTTAATATTTCATTGTTACCGCCATCAGATGAATATTTTATATAGATATAAAGTTGTATTTGGTGTTTTTTTTACACAAAAGTCATGTGAGGTCAAAGCTAATTAGCTAATCTCGTGATGAATTGTTTCAACAAACTGAGGACCAACAGAAACAATGGCGAAGCAAATTTAAAAGTTCTTTGCCCGCGGGATTCAGGAAATGACAACATGGTATGATTCTTTTTTATTTTTAACTTCAAAGTGCCAGAAATATTGTCGTTATTTTCTTTTGTTTTAAAACATTTTTGAGTTTTTTAAATGTTTTTTAAGATCTGGCCTTTGGTATGGAGTAGTAAGGCCGTCTGCGATTTATAAAATTTCTTGGTATGTTTATAATGATATGTTCTAACTCCGCAAAAAGGTAGTTGTAAGTTGAAATACATATTATATTAACTACATAAATAAAGTAAGATTTTAAACCAAGTAACGATCTACGATCGTAGTCATAACGAGTTCAAACAAGTCAATCCAAACCAGCGCTGTAACGCTGTAAGCGCAACGATTATTGGTTCGAAGCCTTGAAGCAACGAGTAATATTTCGGAAAATAGGGGACGAACTATCTTAGACTATATTCCCTCCATGTAGACATATTGAAGAAATTTACTAAAAGTTTTCTAATAAAAATGTTATTAAGTAAAAATAATACAATTATGAGTGTGTATATTTTGTTTTATTCACAGTTTCTAACCATTTTATGTAGGTATGTAATATTATTAGCAATGTAGCTCGTGACCGCCGAATGCGGCCTGTCTTAACAGTCATAGGAAATGGAAATACTAAAAAAAAATATTAACATTTCATCAAGTGAGATTTGAATTCACATTCATCACGTTCACCACATAAGTAAATATTCTCAAACTATCATACTAATACATTAAAATAATATATAATTATATTAAATTTTGAAATATTAAAAAAAATCTAATATAGTACTTTCGAAAAGTGTCTTAAGTAGAGCTAGCGCTACATTTCACAGTGCAGTGACAGCAAGATGTAATGTTGGTATGATATGCAAGAATAAAATGACTTCCGGTCTACATTCTAAATAGTTAACTCATATAGGTATTACACATTGAGAAATAGATCTAGTCAAGTAAAGTACCAGTTTTTTAAGGAAAGTCTTAAAATATTTTCTAGATGTTGCTTGTTGAGTGGCGAAACTCATCGCTGTGTTTATCTTGACACAATAGCGAGGAAATGAAAATACTTCATTCCTCAAAGTGTGATTCGAACCCACGACTCGCGTCGCGTTTACAAGCAGAGCGTGAGCTGTTGCGCCATGACGGCCTCAAATATTGAAAAAAAATATTTAATGTTTTTAAGAATAAAATTTACTTTTGCATTTCCATGTCTTCTGATATTAACTAAACACGATTTTTTAATTTTTGATTATTACAAAAAAAATATATACAACAGATTAAAAGAAAGGTTCTAATATAATCATGGGGATTATATTATAACCCACTTTACAGTCAGTCACTTTTCAAATTCGTAATTGCGTTACAATATGTTTAGCAACTAAGTGTAAAAGGAATAGTTTTGTAGAAGTTATATAACCAAGAGTTAAACTTTAACTCTCAAATTAACCTCATATTGTCTTTATAGCTGTCATTAAAATGGTAATAGAAAAGTTATTGCCTTTTTATATAAGTTATTTTACTTTAAGATGTTTGAGTTGTTCTTACTGTAAAAAGTGAATATAAAAACATGTATACCTATAGTCTACCTGCTATGATTAAAAAAATGATATTTTATGTGCAAAATCCATTAAATGAAGATACCATTTTTTTAACGGTAAGAAAAGAAGTATTAATTACTGAAAATTATGCATTTAAATGAATACTAAACGAAATGAAAAAAAATATTTAAAAAACTATTTCAACGTTCCCATCATATACGCTAGCCAGAAATTTAAGCCATATATACGGTGCAGTTTGGTAATTCAATTATAAAAATATATATCTCCCCATAAATAGAGATCGAATCTACAATCATTACAGATAGTGTTTCAGACATGTCAAATCTACGCCACGATGGCATTCTCATCCAGTGCCGCCACTGGGTGGCATCCACTTTGTTCTTCATTCTTCATCTGAATTCGATGCATTGGATGCGTAGGGAAACTTTATTTAGACACACTCAACATTTGAATATAATAAAACACTGAATCCCGCAGGAAAGGCAAGGAAAACTAGTGTTAAAACACTCCGTTCCCAATATTCCGCCGAATTTTACGGCATTGCGCGTTGAATGGCGGAACTCAACACCGCACAAAATTAAATTGGTTTAACATGTATCAAATAAAACCACATTCAATTTGATTTTTGGTATTTTAAAAGCTAAATTCCAAATCATAAAACGAGACATTAGATATGGGTGACAAGTGACAATGTTATGAAAACTTTAACCGTATTCGAGTCATAGCCGCTGTGACTGAGCAAACATTGTAACACAAACACTATTGAACAACTGTTTCTTAGTACACTGTATACTATACTTCATTCTACTTCCCTAAAAAAATATTACAAATATAAAACTATGACACTAAGGGGCTGCAGCGTCCATCTTTTCGCTCCTAGCGATTCTTATCGTATATGTAAGATTTAATTTACCTTATCACGCTATAACACGCTTAGCACGCTGTACCTTGCACGTACACAGCACAGAGTAGGCAGAGGGAACCTGATAACTTCGTGTTATTCAAATTCAAAATATTCTTTATTCAAATAGACTATTTCTTATAAGCACTTTTGAATCATCGAATGAACATATAAATAAAAGAACTACTACCGGAAGGCAGTTCTGTTTTTTGTTAGACCTTTGTTTCCATTAAAACTCCTCCGTTTCCTATTTTCAGCCAAATTCTCAAGGAGTTGTTTGTCGAATGGCGGAATTTAACGCCGCGCTTTGCCTTGTTACCAGAGCGGGGAAATGAAAATATTAAATATTTAATTTTCTAGAGTATAAGTCGAACCCACAATCAGTCGTGCTTACAGTGTGCACAAAGAACATAAAAACATAATTCCGTTTCCCATTTTCCTTCTACTAACACATATACCTACCATTACATGTCACTGCGGTGCTTAACCTTATTGGAATAATAATTTTTTTTTTCTTATATATTTTTATAGAAATAAATTTTAAAAAAAACACGAATAAACTAAAAAAAAGAAAAACAACAATAATAAAGTACATCAAAATTAAATATCGTGTTGACGTCATAATATGGAAGGTAATATCCAATTTACATATTTTGTACAAGAATCATTATAACGTATATGAATTATTACCATTTTTGAATCATTTAAAATACAATGAAATGAGAAGATTTTTAACTAAAGTATCAACGTTCTCAAATAGTCGGTAATTTTGTTATATTATCTCTAATTTTAGTTGTTTGACGTTTCCTTTTAAGAATTATCTGTCCTTGTTCTGTTTGAAGCCACCTAACGTAGTTTTAATAGATGTATTAAAGAAATAAATTAGTTGTAATTTGAGGTTAGTGATAGCAGTTTGCTTCTATGGCGGATGTTGTAAATTCGATACCCGGTCGAGGTAATTTTTTTTAGTTTAAGGTTAAATGCGAGTATAACGCGCTGTATGTATATTATAGTAAGTTACTAGAAAATTTGTTCAAAATAAATATGTTATCCAGCTTACTGCTTATCTAACTAACCATTAGTTAACATGGAAAGTTCTAAGCCTATTTTGAACAAAAGTGACCAGTTCATAGAAATTAAAATATTGTAATTATAAATATAAAATTAGGCAGTGGCGCAGGGGCTGTAAGTTCAATTTCCATTCTAAAACATATTATCAACATATCATATTATCATTTCCTCGCTCCTTTTTAGTTCCGTCTCTCAACATGCAGTCTTCATCATTCGGCAGAAAGTAAAATAAAAAATACTTTGGAAGGAAAATATTTTCCAGGTAAAGTAAGGCCAACGTGGCGCAGTCATAAAGTTTGACTGTTACTGATAACGCGCTAGCCATGCATTAAATACGCCGAATTATTTATATTTGCCTGATCTGATAATTAGGCCAGTGATGGCGCAGGGACATAAATTGAGACTGTAAAAGCGACTTCTTGTGGGTTCTATCCCCACTAGAAAAATTAAATGAAATATTTATTTAAGTTTATATTTTGATTTCTTTGCTCTAGTGTCGCCGCACAATCTATATATTTTTTAGTATTTTCTGTCCTTTATGACAAGGCATTTCAGCGTTTATGCGCCACGCGGCAAAATATATTTCTGTAACTAAATAGATAGAAAATGTAAACAAAGCAAAATACCCAACTACAATATTTCAGTAAGACTATCTTAATATACATACTCAAAAGAGAAAATAATGCTCGGCTCTGCATTTTTCCATATTACGTTCTGATTCAACGCCTCTATCGATGTATTTATAATCAACATAAACGGATCACATGTCCCAAGAAGAGACGAAGGAGCGTGTGAGTGTTAAGAAGAATCTTCTCAACAGGATTTCAATATTATTTAATTATAAGGATTGCATGGGTCAAAGATTTTTTTCTATAATTAGAACCAAGATAGTCTATTTTAAGGATTCCTAGAATACAGCGTAGCTAACAGCGTAAATCACGTACACTGTATAGATATTAAAATTCTTACGTAATTACTACTAAAGACGATCGATGCATAGAATGCGCTCACGTTTTCTGAACGCAACTTGATATACAGATTTTCTATAATTGAATATATTTTTTATATTTGCACTTTTGTATTATTATGGGGCAAGGAGAGCGTTGTATAAAGCCATTGGCTGAAATTTTAGTTTCGATGTTTGGATATTGGTTTTGAAAGTGATCATGTTATTAGATCACTAAAGTAGTTCCAATTGAAAAATAAATTATTTTATAGTACAAGCGGGCGTAGCTGTTCAGCTGTTCGTAGTAAATAAATCCCAGTCTGATTTGAATGGAGAACCATCATTTTCTAGTCGATTCGATTCGTCGTTCGACATCTCAACAGCGATGGCGAAAAATTTATACATTAAAAATACTTTATTTATTATAAAGTTACATATTTTTATTAAAGATATTTTTTTAACATATCTCTTGATTACCTATTTAGTAAGCTAGGCACGATGAACTTGATATTAAGACATTCTGTTATACACTTTCCGTTCAATTTTGAGACATTGCGTGTGCGTAACTTAACACAAATCAAATATAATAATTGAAATAAAGTTATTTTCCCGTGTAAAATTTGACATTAATCCACTGCACCACAATAACGTGGATTATAATAGTGACACTAATTGATTTATCGTTGTATTATTCATATTCAATCTAATTTTAGAATCACCACCAGAGAAATGATTGTAACGACCAGTTAACCACGATTTTTATCTTGTTTTAGTCTTAGCATTCATGTTTATTTATTGTTTAGACTCGTGTACTTGAATAAAATGTCTGGAAAAAGAGAATGTCTATTTTCATTTATAAATATTGATTGCGATTTGTGAAATATCAGAACCCTATTAGGATAATTTGCTATGTTTTAATTGTAATGCTAGCTTGTACGAGTAACACTCGATCATTTATTTTTTGTTTAATATTTTATATAGTAGAAATCAAGAATATCGTAAACGAGAAAGCAGTTTTATAATTGTTCAATAACAACGAGGTAACGAGCTCGATAGCCGCAGTGGGCTAGTTGACTTGATTATCCCACCACTATTTTAAGGGCGTTAGTAGCGATAGAACTTTACTGTAATTGTAAGGAGGCTACTCACAGACCTAAGTGCCATAAAAAATATCCGTCCGTGTCCGTGCCGACGAAAAAACAAAAAAAAATACTTCGACAGGCGTTACCCGTATATTATAGTCAATAATTTCTATTGAATATTTTTATAACTGAACCGTGATATCGCTTCACTTTTCTTTTTATGTGCCTTTATTAAATATTTTTTTGATATTTCGCAAATAAAAAGGTCAAATATCTGTGACAAGAAGGATGCCCTAGCTATATTTGTAGATTGCCATCGCAGGGCAACTATCCACGATTATAAATAAGACAGTTTCTTTTTCTTTTCTTCCATCTCATACTAATCATAAGCTTGAAAACACTTTTTTATTTTATTTATCAATTTTATGAAATTGTGTGTGGGTTATTTTCGTTCAAACTGCTTTCATTTTTTTGTACTAAATTTACAGTTCTGACATTAAGAATGAAGAAATCATAATATTATTACTGGGAAAATGACAAGAATAAGGACAAGTTCATTGATTTCAGATCATTGAAAAGTCTATTTTCGCCGTTCTGTCAATATTTCCCGATTACATTCGATTTAACTCCAAGACTGGGTTGAGCTGAAATAGATGTTTTATTCTTAAGTTCTTATATTCGGATAAGTTTTCTTCCTTTCTATTCATTTCCTTTTTTATATGATGTTTCCACTTCAATGTTTTATAATTTTTAAAGTATATATTAAAAAAAACCGGGATTTTGCCAATGTCTACCATGTCCTATAACAAATTTAAATAAAATACATCCTAATATTTTTTTACATTTTACTCAATTTTATAGAGAAAGAACTTTATACAGAAGATTAACAAAAAATACATTTTCATATTAAGTAATTATTTATTTGAATAGCTTAAATAGATTTATTTAAAGAGACATACAGGTTCAAATTCAGCTACATCGTATTTTTATAAAGTACTTGATATAAGTATTAAATATTTTTTGTTATTAAGGACAGTCGTGGGGCAGGAGCATAAAATGTGACTGTATACGCGACGGGTTGTGAGTTCGATCCCTACTAAAGGAAATGAAATATTATCTTAAATGTATATTCGTATCTCTTCTCTCTGGTGTCCAGGAACCAGGTGACGTTGATTTCTGACACGAGTTCACAGTCACACTCTTCACGAAGGCCTAATTCAACTAGTTATAAATGTTTTCTGTATTTCAGACAGTCAGACGGATAATCGAAGCGTGCAAGACTCAAATATGCACAATCGCGATATCATTTACTCTGTTCAACTTAGTACGCTTACCGAGAGAGGCGATAAAATATGGGGAGGTTCCCTATTTGGTTATATACTCCTTTTGGCTGCTTGTCGTGGCGTTACCCACAACGCTTCTACAGCTCGCTATGGGGCAGTTAAGTCAGCAAGATGCAGTGGGTGTATGGCGGGCCGTGCCGATTTTGCGCGGTGGGTAGTATTATTTGGTTACAATTTTTTTTAGCTCTGGAATATAGAGTAGTATATGAATTTATTTGAATTTAAATTTATTAGAAATAATGCACGTAAATGATTTGTAATTTATATGAGAGAGAGCCTAGTATTAAGACACTCCGTTCCCCACTTTCCGTCGAATTCTGGAGGCATTGCGCAATATGTCGACACCGGAGCAAAGAAATGAAAAAAAAATATTTTAAATAAATATTTCACTTCCTCGAGTGGGGCTCGAACCCACAACCAGTCGCGTTTGCAGTCACACTTTGTGCCACTGCGCCACGACTGGCCTTAAAAACAACTTGTGATATATAATAATTATTATAAATTGAACAAAAATTATAATATTACATTTGAAAAACAATTTGAAATTATAAATATATCACATAAAACTTACTAATTTAATGAATCTAATACATTCATTTTTCAGTATTAATTTCTTTTACAGGAGTCGGTCACTTGAAAATCCTCACATCATTCCTATGCTGCGTCTACAGTTTAATATACACCTCGTTATCGGCAGCTTACATGATATGGATCGGGAAAGGAACATTCCCTTTAAAGGATTGCACTAAATTATATTTAACTCCGGTAGAACTTTGACTATTTATCCTATATTAGTAGTTATTGCTTTTTTGAATAATGTTGTAGTAAATGATTTTAGTAGATGAAAGAAAGCTTTTAAATGATATGGACTATTGTGCCGTGTATTCTTGATTTTTTAAAAGTAATGCTTTTGTGGCGCAGTGAAATAGAGTCTGTTTATAAATAAAATGGTTGTAACTTAGATGCCCATAAGAACGAGTGATTTAAATATTTTCATTTCCCGTTCTGATATGATGAAATGTGACGTTTATTTCCGTTATTTGACATGCAATGTCTGGCATTTGGGTGTTTTGGATTAGTTGGAATTTATCTGGACTGAACACGTTATGTTAAAGGGATCAATCACTTCAGGCTCCATTTATTAAAACCTACTCCAGTTAGAAAAACTAATGTTATGACTTAAACTAATGTTATGAAAAAATTAATTCTAACAGACATCTGCGAGTGTGGATGTAAATAGTTTAAAAAGCTGCAAGTATAGTGGAGAACAAGGTGTTTTAACACAATGTTTCCTCTGCCTACCTTGCTGCGTGCGAGATACAGCGTGAAGCTCACTTGACTTCACTTATGAATTAAGTACCTAATCGTGGTGAAGCGAAACACGACTACGAATGCAACGGTTGCGGGTTCAATTCCTACTTCATTCTTCTCGTTTCTCGATCTGACTATATAAAGCACTGTGTGAAGCTATAAAAATATAAATTAAAAAGCATTGTACTGTTTTAAATTTTCAGGATGGATACGGAAATAAAATGAATGCATCCGAATGTTTTAAGTGAGTAAATTAACCTAAATTGTTTTGACTTTGTTCATGTTATATTATAATTAATTATTATTTTGACATTCGACACGTCCTTAAAATGTTAGTGTTATTTAACCGGTAAAAAATATTTCGCTAAAGTAAATATAATAAAAATAAATATATATATATATATTTTAATATTAAAATACAATTACAATATACAAACAAATTCATTTTCAGTTAATAACTGTAACTACTTTTTATGTTGCGCCTGATATTTTATTCACAGCAATTGTCTGTTTGACCGCCGATTGACATTGCTATATTATTTTCTACTTTATCCCATATCACAAGAATTCACTTTAGCACACGAAACAGGACCAATTAAAATATTTTACATAAAAACAAGTGGTAATTTGAATAAAAATATATCACATTAATAATTTCAGCTCGACATTTTTGGCGCCATTCACTGAGCAACCACAGTATCTCGGCGTAATGGCAATTTTAATATTCGTTTTATGGTTCTTCGTGCCCATTATGTAAGTATTCACTATACTATAACATTGTTTCCGTAAATAGCGAGTGGTTAAAATAATATATTAACTTTATATTAGACATAATTAATTAAAGTCGCGAACAAATTTGTTCAATATGAGTTCGTTCAATATGAGATTAGTTCAATGAATATTTCGATATGACATAGATATCTAATGTACTACTGCTATTTTGGTTACAAAATTACGCATTATATAAATTCTTAAACTCAATAAATTCATAAATAAGTATAAATAAATCAAAATAGATAAAAATATAACATTTCTCAATCTACATATAAAAAGAAACACAAATTAGTGATTCACTTTCTACCAAATATTTCCATTACATTATACAATTATTTAATTATTGTTCATGTTAAATATACAAATAAATACATAATTTTCTACATTTTAACTCACTACATTTTATGCTATTCAATGAGCTATCCTCAAAAACGTTGCATAATGCGCCAAATTCTAAAACACAAATTTAGTTCTATAACAAATATCAAATTACAATATTTTAATAATACTTTAATAATGAACACGGTGACTATTTTCATTCAATTGACCGCAAATTTAGTCTCTAATAGCCGACCCTTCTAAATGGTTTTATTAACTATTTCGAACAAAAGACTTAAATGCCTTTAATCGATTCACTCATTTTGATGTCCTCTCTCAGATCAGATTAATTACTTATATAAGCATATATAGTATGTAAAGAGAATATAATATTTCTATCTTAATTTAAATATAATATGAATATATATTCAACCTCTATAAACATATATTTAACCAATGTTTTATCTCGATCATTGTTAAGGCGCAGTTAAGATTTGTTTAATTTTATGATTTGAAATCTATCGTGACAAACATAACATAACTAAAAATAACTATCAAAGAAGAGTATTTTGCCACTGAAATTTGTATATAATTAAATAAATCTTAATAAACAAATTATAAATAATAAATTGGATTTATTTGCAATAACTACTTTTAAGAGGCCCACCAGTTGTGTCGCAGGGGCACAAATTGTGACTGTGAAACCAACTGGTTGTGGGTTCAATACCCACTCGAGGAGAGAAAGAGAAACTTAAAGTCAAACAAATAACACACACACACACACACACACACACACACACACACACACACACACACACAC